>VWZZ01005049.1:11642-48648 GCA_013399095.1 Psophia crepitans
ATTCCTGATACAAGCCAGGATGCCGTTGGCCTTCTTGGCCACCTGGGCACACTGTCAGCTCAGGTCCAGGCGAGCGTCAACCAACACCCCCCAGGTCCTTTTCCTCTGTAGAGCTTTCCAGCCACCCCACCCCAAGCCTGTAGCGCTGCCTGGGGTTGTTGTGGCCAAAGTGCAGGACCCGGCACTTGGCCACATTGAACCTCATCCCGTTGGCCTCTGCCCAGCGATCCAACCTGTCCAGGTCCCTCTGCAGAGCCATCCTACCCTCCGGCAGATCCACACTTCCCCCCAGCTTGGTGTCATCTGCAAACTTACTGAGGGTGCACTCAATTCCCTCATCCAAATCATCCACAAAGATGTTGAAGAGGATGGGCCCCAACACCGACCCCTGGGGAACACCACTCACCACTGGTTGCCGGTTGGATTTCACTCCACTCAAGTATAACCAAGTAAAAAAGAGAGTAGTTCTCTGCAACTCAGCCTTAGGCAATATTCTTATTTAATCTGCAATGCTGTTGCAATTTTTCAGTTTGGGCTGCAGAATAAAGCTAGGCACATTCTTAGAACACTGTGTCATGCAACAGGCTCCACGGTGGGACTTACCCTCTTGCAAAAGAACAAAACCAGATCTTAAAATGGAGGGAAGAAGAGCAAGAATAACAAGAAGATTTAAATTTTAACTGGTTGATCAACATTTTTGTTGGGGTTTGTGGGCTGCTTTGCCTCTCCTCCACAGGCAGTGAGGTTTGTTCTTACCATGTCACATGAGAGATGTAAGTAGTGAGTTTTGTGTCTTACCCTTTCCAGCAGGCAGATCTGTTACCTTGTTAATTGCATAGTAGTCATTCAGAAAAGTGATCTGGTGGTTTTAAAGTACCAGCAGCAATTATATCCTGTTCCACCTGAATTTCTGTTTTGTTACGGCAGTGCACTCTTAGCAAACTGCTTTCTAGTCGGCATCGAGCCATGCTTCTGTAAGTCTTCCGTGGAGCCTTATCTTTGCAAGTCACATGAAATCTGTCCATTGCATATGCCCTACAAAGTAATTAGATTAGTTCTAATTATACAAAATAAACCCACCCTCTTGCATGAATCAAACAAGCAACATTTGCATGGGTGCATGTAAAAGCACATGTCACATTGCTCTTAAAGGGAGACTAATGAGGTACGGTTTTGATCTCTGATAGCAGAGCAGAACTGGCTCATCGGTGCTGTTGTATTTTTCTCAGCCTGACCAGTACCTGTCCGACTCGTGATGCACTTCAGTATTACAGCACGCTTTATAGTCACACGAGATTTTGTTCTTGTAGTTTACTTCTGCCAGTACGGGCTTCCCTTGAAGTATCTCTAGTGCCGAAATAGAACTAAAATCATATAAAACTGAATTAGCAGTTTATAACCACACATTGCATATTTTAAAAAAGCCTGGTATCTTCTACTGTTCCGGTATGATGAATGGACTGCAGATGAGGTGTAGAAGAACTCTCTCTATTTGGTACACATTTTTGAGCAGAAGAGAGCCTTCAGTGTTCTCCCATGGCCTGTGCGCTTGCTCAGCAGCTCCCACGGGGCTGGGGACCAACAGGCCCTTGCAAAGTGAAGTGCTGCTTGAACTTCACTGTAGGAACTTGGCACAGCATCAGAGGGACACCCAGCCTGCAGGCAGATCTGCCTGCCTTGAGGTGGAGCTGTCTCAAATTTCACTGCAGGTCCTGCTGCCTGGAGTCTGCTTCAGACCCTCTGTACCTAACATACCTGACTCACTGGAGACCGATGACTTTACCCCCAGCCCTACATGCCTCCCACTCCTCCAGAGCTCCCCAGTCCCCTGCTTTTGCATACTGGGGGACATGACCCCCTTGGGCTCCCCTCACAGGTTTTGTGAAGGAGAATGGCCAGAAGAAACCTCCCCTTTCCAGAGGTCTGTTCCTCTTCCTGGAGCCTCCATGGGAATTCACATGCGCATACAACACTGATGACCCTGTCAGACACGGTATTCATGAATTATTTAAGACACTTCCAAGGCAGCTGGAGAACACAGGCAGAGCTGTACAACATCACAGGTAGGTGCTGATACAGCTCCAGCTTGACTTGTCTTTCCAGCTGGTGCTGCTTCAAGCTTCTGTCCCACTGCTGCCCTTTACTCACATCCAAACTCCGTATCATATGAGATTCCTAGCAAAATGAGTCCTCGTTAACCTTTAATCATCTTGTATAGCCACTGGTCAACTTCTCCTGCCTGTTCTTCCCAGGCTGCAATCTTTGCTTGTTCTTCTTGGGACCACACTTAGAAACTCAGAGATACTAAAGACACCCTCGCACCCCCTTCCAACAAGAGGGTGCTGCTGGTTCTCCAGACACGTCTGGAACAGGTCAGAAGGTTCCTTTTCTCAAAAAAACCCCACCAATACAGTGATGTACCTTCCTGTCTGGCATGCCCTCTAGTCACCCACCCCTTCAGTAGGGACCATGCTCCAGGGATGGTCTCTTTCCTGCACTGTACAGCAGAGGCAGAGGCAGCACCAGCATTTTTGTCATCCATCAGGTGTACAACCCAGCAAAAGAGGATGCACCTCTGGGCCTCCACACAATAATGACTGCAGTCTGTCTGCCTGTATGGAGAGGAAGAAAAAAAAAAAAGCAAGAAGTACTTGGACAAGTTTGCTCAAATCCATGGTACTGCCAGGAGAAAAAGCCTGGACATCCTAACTTTTGGTTATATGCTTGAAGCACAAGTCCATCCTTCTTTCCACAGTAAAACTACAAAGCAATGCTTATCAAAGAGTACACATCATACAAGTAACACAAGCAATGTACGTTAATCCTTGTAGCAAATACTACATCTGATTGCCAATAATAGGTCCGTGCTGAGGTAACCAAGTTATGCTGGACATCTACTGTCCTATCGGTGCTCAAAAACCAGGGGGCTCGCTCTGACCTTTTCTTCTGTGTGTGTCTGCTTTCAGTTTGGAAAAGTATTGGGCAACATTAAAGAGATTAGCAGAGTGCCTCAATATTAAATATAGTATGGGAGAACGAACAAATAAATGCACACAAGATGCTTCTTGATCACGGCTGCAATAAACTGGTGCTAGCAGCAAAGAGATTTTCTTCTACTTAAGTGGTCGCTGGACACATTCCATCCTTATGATGGTCTGCTTTGAGAAGGTTTGTTCTTCCACCAGTAACGTAACAGAAACAGTCACAGAGGGAGCCCTATAAAGTAACTAAAGGGTACATGAGAATATGTGGTGGTTTCTTGTTGTTTTAAAATAATCCCTTAGCGTGGCTGTAATTTACAGTTGTGCATCCTAGATCATTTGCTTAGGAGTCTGTATGTATTGCAGTACTCGATGTACAGCAAGAGCAAAAAGAGCTTGCTTTTCACAGCACTCCCACCTCTGAGGCTGGGTCTGTGATGATTCACGCAGCACCGGAGGACTCAAGAGCTGCAAAGCCCCAGTGCACGCTCTGCATCTTGTGTGCCCTGCTTGGCTCTCGCAGACCCTCAGCGCAGACCCGTCTCTAGAAAAGACGCCCCAGAGCTGTAATGCTGGCTTTTAGCCCTCTAAACATTTCCCTATGGACGCCCGACTTCCAAACGGCAACTTAAATCTCTGACAGTGCGCAGGAGCCAGAAAACTGCTGAGGTCCAATTCATGACGTTTTCTGGTTTATATTCAAATTACTCAATTTTAGCAGGTTTCCTAAGAAAATAACATGGCTTTTATTATACTGTCTGAGCATCTGTCTGCGACTCCTTCTGCACTGGTCCCTTTTATTTTTTTTAACCCCATGGCCAATGCCCAGGCGCTAAAGTCACAAAGATGACTATATTCTCATAGCTGTAGTAAGAATTAGCAGCTGGATGAGGAAGGAGACCAAAATTACTGCTGCAGCTGAAAGAAATCCAGGCAAAACTCAGCTGCTATGAGTGCTGTTAGCAACGGGCTGGCTGATCAGCACACATAGAAATCTAGTATCTAGAGTAGTTTGCCCAACTTTTGCCCTGCTGGGGTATTACAGAGGACAAAGGGCACCAATTTATAGGAAACAAAGTTTCATACCCATGTTCTTTGGGTCAAATCCAATTTCTTTCAAATATCAAAGTAAAATTCTTCCATACTCAAACATGAAGTTAACTCGGGAACAAGAAGCGGCACTATGTAAGTTCAGATATAACAAAGAATTGAGGCTCCTACCTTCACGCTGGATTGCTAACTTGCTGCCCATTTCCTGCTTAACTGAAATCAATGAACTTAGCCATGATCCAAGCGCTGTGCTGACGGACACCCAAGCCTCATCATTCCTAAGATCCTGCCAGTCTGCCAGAGCTTATGGGGAAAACAGGGAAAAGCAGAAGAGCTTCTATGATGAAACAGAGACCATCAACGATCTTTCACTTAAATGAAACTGGAAATAACAATCTTACTAAAATAAGACAATTGTTATAATATTTGTTTCCCTTCTGGCCAGTTTCTAGCAATAGTTGTTCACTAACCCATTACTGTATCACTAACCCTTCATATATCCTATGACATACTATATTAATTTGTTCTTTCCTTTGATTATTTTGAAGAAAGTGCTGGCTATAAATATCAGTCAAGGAGATTTGCAACATATTAATTCATCTTCTAATCTTAAACCTAACAAAACTTATGCCATAAGGCTTTAAGGTACAGGAGAATCCAAATAGGAATGTGAATGAACTCAGACAATTTGAGATGCTTTCCATCATACACGGCAGACTCAAGAAGCCCAAATAGCCACTAGTTCCCTCTGTTAAAACTGGAGCGAGCTGACCATGACCATACGCAGCCTCTTTTACTGTGCAGGAAACTACTGCCTCCCCAAAAAAGGCTCCAAAACATTCAAGGTAACCCAGGTCTAAGCAAGAATATCCAGACTCACCAGTAAACTGAAGCTTGGGCAGAGCCCAGAGCGTGGCTCGCCACATGAAACACTGCTGAACCAGTAACTACATCTCCTCTAACTCAACATAACTTCTGCCTGCTCATACACCACCACCTCCAGACAGCCACCTCTTACACAGTTACACAAGGCTTGATGAAAGTTTTGAAGGAGGCAAACAGACAAGACTTCCCCTGTTCAAGTGGAAAGCAAAGAGCAGAAAAACACTAGATCAAGCTTTCAGCCCTCCTGCATTGCTCCTAGGACACCTGCGCTGCCAGGGAGCAGGGCCTCCTTCCCGCTAGCTTCAGCTGTGGCCCGTTGCAGCCTGAGAGGGTGAAAGCAAGGCAGCAGGTGTTGAGACATCCCTTACAACGATAATGAGAAAAGGGTGGTGGTAAACGTTGGCTTGGGTCCCTAGCAGATGATTGCATCTCTGTGCTCCTCTTCTCTGTGGGCACATAGGTTGCACTGGGGTTTGTGTCCTGGATCATCAAAGCATTGTACAAAAAAAGGTGTAACTATGCTACTCGCTCTCATTCTCTGCTGCCGCACTCTCTTCCAGCCTCCCAAGTGTTACTACCTGTATTGGCCAAGTTGGAAGGCACCAAAGATGACCTGCTGGTCCCATGGCTACCACAAGAGCTCGAGTTAATACGAGAGCAACCTTTGCTTACAATTGATGAATTATATAAATAATAGACAAGTACTAAGTAGGGTTGCATTTATCCAGGGCACCAAAGCTGGCATGGTAGAAGACTGGCTGAGTCGAGGCCACACTGTAAAGCCAGAAGAGCGCATGAAAACATTCCTGCAATACTGGCACTTGGCTGCCTGCATGATCATTACATGGTCATGAAATGCGTAGCACAAAGCAGGGGTAGTCAATTACACCCACTAAATGCTGCTGTGGTACTAAGTGGTTCTACTAGCAAGTTCGTTTTGCCAGTTCTTAATTACAGAGAAACTTGGGAAGATATAAACATCAAAGGAACCCTTTTCCATAACCAGATAAGTCTTGTCTTTATTCCTATGACTTTTTAAAATTCCTCACCCTATCCACTTTGAAAACCTGCTGCAGGCTATTAGGATTTAAATCAATACATGCGTATTTGGAGACTTTAAAGGTAAATGAAAGGTTGCATAGACGAGTACAAAATTGCTTTCTTTCAATGGTTTGCAGGTACATAAGAAATAGAATTAAATACCCTTCTGGTCTCCCAAACTGTCCATTATAATCCCCCAGGCCAGTCATTTTTTAACTGAATTCAAAAGCTCTCCCTAAAGGTTGTGATGTATCTTGAAGCACAGATCTGCCTGCTCTCAGCATGATCTCTGTAAATTATTATTGGCAAAAAACTTGTGTCCACCAACTCTTTCTCCATACAACCTTCTGCAAAAGCATTAGAGGACTGACTTAAACATCAAAGGAATCGGGATTCAGAAAGGAACGTGACTGAAGGTCACTATTGGGAAACAGACCCTTACAGACATTACTACAGCCACTGAAATGGCCCTAGACTTAGGCGCAGCAAAGGAAAAGTACCTGTCCAACAAGAATGCAATGAGTAGGGGTGGAGTCTCTTTTAAACTGTCTGTCTAGGCACATTGTCTTAGTCTATATTTGCTCTGATTTAAATAATGAATAGTTCTCATTTATGTTCTAACCAGACGTAGCTCTTGAGAGCCAAAGCCTTTCTTGTGTATCACGGATGTTTGTTTTAAGGAGAAGCCATCTCAAAACTCTGGATGACTTGGTGGCCCACACCCAACAGGAAATCACCTGTCTTCTGTTGTAAATAATCTGAAACTTTCTTTTTAATTTAAAATAATATCTATTACAAACACATTATGAGAGAGAGTTCTGCACAATTTGAAAACACATGAAAAGAGTTCAAGTACTATAGGAATGAAAACTAAAAAGTTGTAGATAAATAAAAGACAGAGTTTGCACGTCCCACTGCTTTCAGTACAGAGCTGTGATGAAGAGGCAGGTTCTGTAATTTGAGCAAAAATTTCAAGATGGTATTTTCTGGGGCTTTTAACTCCTATCTGCATGAACAGACTGTCTTGAAGCTTTCCAACAAACATCACCTGATGTCCAAAGCATGTGGCTATGGAACAGTGTAAATGTCCTCCCTGTGACTTTCAAGATACTCAAACAGTGTCCTTAAGCCTTGCTACATCTGACTTCAAAAATTTCGTAATGCAGTTTGTTCCTCACTTGTTTTATTTATAGTTGCTGTACTTCTAAGAGCCTTGAAGACGTGGCATTCAACTCTTAATGAATGTGATTTTCATACAGGTTTTCACTGAATTTAGATAGCCAGAAAGATTTTTAGCTGCTTAATCAGAGGACCAGTTGTCAGTATAGTGTCCGTCCCAGAAAGAGACTGTATTAACTCCTGGGAAAACCACGCTGTGTTATCCAGAGGGAAAGGGAGCTGGCTTTGTGACATTTTGGTGGGCTGCTCCACTGAATCAAAATGTCACCTTCAATCACTTTCTCTCAGAACCTTCCCATTTCGTATGAATTAAAGAAATAAATCAAAGCTGCCCCAGAGAGTAGTGATTTTTAACATTTTCTTTCTGCAAAATCTCTCTGCCTTCTTTCCCCAGTCATATGGCCCTCACTGTGCATTTACTCTGAAGCTTTTTATCTTGCTTCAGTTAGGGAGATATGCATTGTAAGTCACTTCTGTGCTAAGTGTTAAGCCAAAAATTAAATCAAATAAACTGATGTCACTGTTCGGATGTTTTAGCTGTGGTTTAGCAAGGCAATTTTGATATGTCTTACAGTTAAAGACATCTACCAGAACCCAGAGATGGATTTATTCTGAGATATTGGTGAAAACCATATCCATGCAAAATACTGATCCGAAAAGTGGCTGCTGCTGCCAGCGCTCCAGCCCGGTGACATGGTGCTTCAGTGATGCTATCTGCTCTTCTCACCCCGCTGCCAAGTGGCAACATCACACAGCTAAGGGCATCAGATGGTGTTCTTACCATGAGGTTCATTTGCTCATTTTCACTGATCAGTGACCTCCAGCTGAGTTGTACTACTCAGTCAATTATTTCTGCCTAAAATTGCAAACTTTTGTACATGCCAAGTAAAAGTATAGGGGCACAGAGGGGAAGGAAACATAAATGCATGTCTGGGTGAAATCCAGTAATTCAGCTGCCAAAACAGGTACGCAGCTTCATCAAGTCTGCTTCCAGATTCAGACTTTTGAATTTCATCCTAGACAACACCATGACAAGGTAAAGAAGCTCTGACTTCCCATTATATCATAAATAAAATAAATATAGCTGTATAGGCTGCATCATAGAATCATAGAATGGTTTGGGTTGGAAGGGACCTCAATGATCATCTAGTTCCAGCCATGGGCAGGGACACCCTCCACTAGACCAGGTTGCCCAAAGTCCCATCCAACCTGGCCTTGGACACTGCCAGGGATGGGGCCTCCACAGCTTCTCTGGGCAACCTATGCCAGTGTCTCACCACCCTCATTATACTGCATTTTACATTTATCAGTGTCTTGATTAAACTTCTTGATTTGAATAAAATTGAAATACATGGAAATGCATTAGTGATTAATTACTCTGTGCTAAGCACCCATCTGATGTAGTTTGTATTTGTTATCAGAAAAATCCACAGAAGTTGAGCTGTTAAGAAAAATGCTCGGTGAAGCATGATTTACAGCTTGAGTTTCCTTGGTGTCTCTGTCTTAGCAAACACTGATTTTTCTTATGCTTGTATTTTCCATTCTGCAAAGCACCATTCAATAACCAGCTTTTCTTGCCAAAAGTTCTTTTGTACTGTGTAATAATAGAAGAGCCAGGTACTCAGAAATGTAGCAAGCAACTGGTAACCGAGAGATCAAATTATCTCGATTTTCATTTTATCATTTTGTTCTTATTTCATAAAAACATATTTTTTTCTTTCATCCGAACACCACTCACCACAACCGCAGCATGAAAAATCAATGTAAATTTATAGAGCTCTGAATGAACAGTGTGTTTTCCTCTTCACTCACGCCTCTCACTTTATTTTCTTTTCTTCAGTACCATTCCATTTTTATACTTTGATATCAGACACTTACACTGTGCAGTATTAAACTCAAATCAGATATAATGTCCTTTACTGAGAAGTGTAATTATCTTACGTTGGATCTGAATCATTTTTCATAACTGTTCGACTTCTTCCCACATGCAGCAGAACGGAACCATTTGCAGTGAAAACGTAACCCCTTGTGTTAGGCACGGAAGAGCTTTCTCTTCCTTTCAGCCCACTGGCTTACACCAGCGCCCCGAGCAATTAAGCAGCATGGCTGAGGGAAGGTTTGTTAAGCTATTTTGCTGGTTTGGGAGAGACAATTTAAAGTACAGATCCAAGAACCAGATTTTTCTGTTATGTGATGCACACACATTTCCCATATTTATTCTTATCAAGTTATATGGTGTTTCCCATGCAGAGCTCACAGCTCTGGCAATCAGTGCATTACACGTGCTAGGCGGAGAGATTTTTACCCTTAGAATTTCACTTAAGGCAGTGATTGCCAGTAGGCTGCCTGTATTAAATAAATTTTTTTGTTCTCATACAGTAATACAATAAAGTCATGTTAGGTTTTGAAGTACTGGCAAAGAAAGTTGAAATAAAATATCCATATTCCAATGGAGATTTAAAACAGAATCTGTGCAAATTTACTGCTCCTACCAGAGAGAATATAAATAAAGGATATTGGTGTTTAAGACAAACTCAGAAGACTAACTCCTATATTTTCAGTATATGAAATAATATATTTCCCTGCCCACAGGTGATCAGAACTGTGAAAGATTATTACCTAATGTACTTGGGAACAGGATATTAAAAACATACTTTTCTCGCAGTGAAAGAAAACCAGCGGTTGCTGTTAAAGCTCCAGCGAGCAGAAGGCCCTCCAGCTGCGCGTCAGGGGGCCGGAGCAGTAACCTGCGCTGCTCCGGGGCCTGCACAGCTGCCTGACCAGCCTGGCCTTCCCGCCCTCCCCTGCCAGCACCGTACTGCGACACCAGGGCCTGATCCTGCCACCTGCTGCTCTGCAGCAGCCCGAGACAAGTTGATGCGGTGGTGCATGCATGCACGTGGGAAGGGGCAAGCTACGGCACAACCAGGCAGCTCCTCCTGCACCTCGATGGTTAGCCCACGGTCCCAGCAAGCCATGACCACGCTGTGCAAGTGGCAGCAGGTAAACTTGGAAAAAAACCCAAACCAAACCAAAACCCATATGACCTTTTTGCTTCTTTTTCCGAAATTGAGTCCTCCCCATTGCTGTCAGGCACAGAAGGAGGTTTCAGGTAGATTTAAGTTCTAGGGTGACAACAACACATCACTGGGAGCACACAGCTCCACTTGCTCAGAGTTCACTTCCCTTTTATGCCATGAATGTTACTATCTAAACTGGGCTTCTAGATAGAAAGCTGGTTACTATACAATATATTCATCTTTTTTCTCCCCTCTCCATTGTCTGCTGGGTCTAGCCTCTAAGGAAGAGGTTACTGTCTGAATTAATGCCATGAGTCAGCAGGAATACAGGCCAAAAAATGCAGATTTTTGCCCATATTCTTGCTGTTAACACATTAAAAAGTATGTTGTGCTACAGTTCAGCTGCCAGCATTTTCATTTATTCTGACTCCCATTTCAGGGAAGTGCTGAGGTTATTTCTTGAGCAGTCAAGGCAATTTCACTAGACCATAACACAACTGAACTTCTGTGCTGAACTATTAGCCCCAGCCCATAATAAGTGAAACCTAGCATATATAGGGAATAAGGTGCAATCGAGTACATTCTATTTATATTGTTTCTTAGAAAAGCTTTAACGGAGCAGACTTTGTCCATGGAACTACTTCTCCTTCAGTGTCCTCCCACCAAAATGACTACCCAGCAGATGTTCTTGTTAAGTATTTTCTCTGATACATCACCTTTTTGGTTGGGTTTTGCTGGCTTGATTTTTCCTGGATTACCTTTTTTGAAGACATTTTTCTCTTTTTCCTAGCCAAAATATCAATGAATGTCTTTAGAGAAAACCAAACGTTGCAGCAATAATTGGGTTGCTCTCTCTTGAGTTGAATGATACAAAATTCATCTTTTAAAACCTTTCCGAACAACAGAGAGGCCTTAATGGATTTCATTATAATATGATGTAAAACACAGGTCTCACACAGTCATAATCATGCACTTTCACAGCAATTATCTGCTCTCCTGATGGGAAGAGGACTGTGCCTTGATGAATCATTGTGAATATAAACCACGTAACTAACAGTTCATTGGATCAGTGTGAGAAAAGCAGTACAGTGAAACCTATGTCCAGACTGTAAATGAACTGTAGCAGCTTCAAAACTAAAAGTGGATCAGCTGAGGTGCACACAGAGTGAGCCAGAGACCTTTAGAAGGTCTATGCTGCTATGGCAGCAGACCACTGGGACTACCAGAATAGCTTTGCCTCCTCCTTGTATTGACACTGTAGTTTAAAAAAAAACACAACAAAACCTGCCTAGAGACATCGAATAAACTTGCTCTGTTTACACACCCTTAAAAAAAAGATGTGTGGTGCAGTCTGGAGGGTCAGTATCTGTTATCATGCTTTATCATCTTCAACTGCTGGCCATCTGCACAAATCGGTGGGAAGTCCCATGGGCAGGGAAGCCAGGTCCGCCTGTGGGGGGGTGAGTGGACTGGGACACTCTATGGGTCTGTATCTCAAGGCTGAGCTCTTGTGAGGACTTGCTGATGTCAAAGCACTACAGACAATTCCTTGGGTTCCCCTACCTTCCCTATGAGCTGCTTTCATGAGGCGTTTTGGGGTACTCTGTCACACACATGGCTGTGACTGAGCAGTGACTTCAGCGTTCGGAGGGAGGGACCAACAGAGAGACACCCCTAAAGAGGTGGAGAGAGGGCATGCTCATTTGAGCCTTACCTCTAGAGGAAATCAGGCTAAAAATTACTTTTATCACAAAAAAAAATCTCCAGAATTATATGCTCTGGTCAAGTGCCCAGTTTGGAAAACATCAACCCCAACGCAGGAATGTGGGAAAAAAGTATGACTGCAAGGAAATACCTCCCCATAAAAAAGGGTAAAATGCGTAGCTTTAGCTACCACAAAAGCAAAAAATTAAGATGCTGGAATTACTAAAAGCCTGTTTGTCCATTTGCAAGGGTTAATTTGTTTTTCAGTGATAAACTGGGCTGGATAGTGCCATAAACTGACAAGGAGCTTTTATAGAGCATTTTTTTCCCCCCGTCCAAGCAAACAGACTGCAGACTGCTAAGGGAGCTTTGTTTACATGTTCAGTCCAGTCAGCTGACGGCCGCTGCCCCACGTGAAGTGAGACAGAGATGACTTCTTGCCAGAAAGGGTATTTGTCCAGCCTTAAGCAGAGCTCCCTCGAGAGACCACTGGTAATGGCAGACAGCATTTACCTAAATTACCTGGTTGCCAAAACAAGATTGTCTCATTTTCCTTTGCTGGTTTGGCCAAGAGTCAAATTTGTTCTTCAAATACCTTCTTTTTTTTTCCTTTCTTCTTTTTTTTTTTTCCCCAAGTTCTTGTGAGCAGTGATTAACAATTCCTGTACTCATGTTGCGGCGATGGCAGTGTGATAGCGGTGCGAGCGTGCCAGCTCTGTCACAGTCTAGACATGCAGGTACACATGATGTGCTCACACCTTGTCATCTGACAGGCCTTCAGGTAGCAGAGATGTGTATCTCCCCCATGCCTTTTAATAACTGAGGCGGTAAAGCTGTGAAGTACCAAGCACCTCCTACCCACCCACTTCTTTTGTCAGATTAAGCCCTAAATCTCTCGAAATGCATGTTTCTTTGCTAGGAGAATACTTAGAATGTATTTTAAATCTTTTCTCTTTTACAGCTGCATAATTCAGTTCAGTTGCTTTAACTGTGAAGCTGTTTCTCAGAGACCAAGCATAATAATGTAAAAACTATGAAGTTAATTTAAGATCTGGTGATGATCAACCAGTATCAAGCAATCCTTCAGGGTTTCAGAGGGACTCATGTTCAGACGTGGTCAGCTACGGCTTGAAGAAGTCAGCTCAGTTTTCAGACAGTCCCTTCAGTTGTCCCTTCTGCTTTTCCTTGGCTTTTTTATCCTTTGCTTCACTCCTTCTACATCTCTGCTCCCCTGGCTCTTTCTTCCCTTCTTAGATGGCTTTGCCCTCTCCTCTTTTCTTGCTAATGCTGTCGGCTGCAGCCACAGCACAAGCAGAACCAAACATTTTCTGTGTCAGCCCTCCAGGAATGTGTAGTCTAAGGCCCAACAGCTGAGGAGGGAGAAGGCAAAGGACCAGAACGCCACAGTTACGGCCACCTTTTAGTCATCACCCCAGCTCTGGTGGGTTTGGATTCCTCTAACCGCAGCGCTGCTCCTCAGTGCCCCTGAAGCCTATTTACAACGTGTTTAGTAATTTCTACCAGCTGGCCCCTATTCAGAGCGTCACTCAATATTTACGTAACGATTTCGCGTATCAAATAACATGGCAAAAAAACTCTATACTGACCAACTTTTTTGACTTTAGGCTGATCAATTTTTCTTTTTAATTAACAGGCATTTGTTGTCAACAGTTTTCCTCTGGAGGTTCTCAGAACCCTGTTGGGAATGAGCGTTCAAACCTCCTTTCTCCCCAGCAGACTTTGGATCGGGCCCCCAGTGCTGAAACAGTGTTTGAAGGTCACCTTTCACTTCTAGGATCAACAACCTGGAAATAAAGGAGTGCAATTATTGTCCCACATGGTTTAAAAAAAAAAGTTGAGAATGGCTTTGAAACCTGACATTTCAATTGGGAGCGTAGCTTATTTAATTACAACAGAAAAAGCAACAATCACATGAAGACGCTGCAGTCATATGATTTTTTTGCATAGTCAGTCACAGCTCCAACTTTGATTTACGCTCCGTCTCCCTTCTGCCAGATAACAAGGGCTTAATTTAAACAAGCCTGGTATCCCTAGAGCTATCGCCTTCACCCTTTTCCTTGGCTGGCAGCCGGAGAGAGGGTTGGCTCCAGCCAGAGGGTGCTGAAGCATGGAGTCTACGTACGCAAGATGCACAGGGCTGGACATCAGAGCCCGCATGACTGAGAGAAATGCTGGCTGGGGTGCTCCGGATAGTGACAATAAGTTACACAGCTAACAGAAAAGCTAAGAACAAATTTAAAAATAATAAGCAGCCAGCATTCTAAAATCTTCTTCCACTGGGCAATCTCTTCATTCTGTTGACAGTGCCTTGGACTTACAGACTCACACCTGCCATGCCAAAAATAAAAATGGTCTAGTGTTGCCCAGCTTGCTGGTTTCCAGCTAGCCAGTGTCTGACCTGCCAGTGCTGTACTTTGGGATCAGTGAAACCACTCCTGACCTCCTGTCTTGAGGACCATACTTGCTTCTATGTCATGTCATCTCACCAAAGCTTGTTCTTTGCTGAAAACAAAGCAAGAGACTCCACAAGGCTGCCAGGGCTGCCTCAAAATTCAATTGCTTCACTGCCTGCATAAGAAGACCTGGGCAGGTGAATCATGTTGAACCTGAATTTGAACCACTAAGTGCAGTGTTTGCCAATCTGCCCGTATTACCCTACTCCTCTTGAGCCTTTGGTTATCCCTCATACTAGGTTGGGCAGAAAAGACTATTTTTTCCTTTCTATCTACATGCCGTGAAGTAAATACAATGATGTACTTGTCTGTGTGTAGGTCCTGGCAACTTGTGAGTTAGATATTGACTGGCCGTCACTACATGTGGTCTGTGATGGCACCTCTAACCATGGGCACATCGCATTGTGCAACCATTAGTCCGATGGTACACACATGTGCCCACTAAATGTTTAAATAATGTTTTCCTTAACAATCGACTCTGATCAGGGGCCAAGTCCAGGGATGTGTTAGAATTGGCTGGTCTTCGTTTAGTTCACAGTTGTTGCCCAGCATGTGGGGAGAGACACATGGTTAAGTAGTGATGGGTCCATCAAATGCAGCAAGCTGTTGCAGTGACACTTGCAAATCAGGCTAGGGAAAGAGTTAATTTGGATTTCTGGAAAGAAATGTTCCTAATTTAAAAACAAATTAAATACAAAAATTATCATAGTACAAAACTAGTATAAAAATGCCTGCGAGGTAAATGGTGGGGCTCTAAACAGGTCTCTCAGAAATCCCAGGGAATGCTGAAAGCAAAGAGAGTGAGTCATAAGCACATGAGCTGCAAGAAGCTGAAGACAAAATCATGCATCTCTGCTTAATTCCATCACATGATGAGTCCCGGGGCCCTTCATTTAATCGGAAAGCAGAGCGGCGGAGAAACTTCATTCTCACTTCTCAGTGGGGACTGGAGGAGATACTGTGCGCAGACACCGGGCGCTCTCTGCTCCTCTGCGTGCGCTGAGCAGACGCAGGGTCTCCAGCACCATGAGCGGTGTTCGCTGCCACCTCAGATTCCTGCTCCTGGCTGAAGCCGTGCTGTGTGCTGCCACCACACGTGAGTGTTTCCTTCACCCCATTCTCTCTCCCTGTCTCTGCGGGTTCAATGTCCCAAACCAGCACGGTACAAATGGCTGCTCCTTGCATGTGTGGCGGTTGCTGGAGCTGTGCTTGGGAACTGGTAGGCAACAGCTAGCTCCACCTCAGGGCTGCCTGGCTCTGAGTAGAAATGTCACCTGAGCTAAGAAATATGCCGAGAACTATTCAATTTTCTGTTTCCGGCACGCTACAGGTAAACAGAGCTGACCAGAGCTAAGCTTTGGCTCATCTCAACAAATTTCTAACAATATTTCTCCAGCTCTAGCATGGATAAAAAGGCAGATGCAGAATGGATTTCTTCTAATTTGCTCAGCACAGCTGTGGCTTGCAGAGGCCAGGTCAGGGGCAGCATTCCCCGCTGGGACACCCAGAACTTGTGGATCCCCAACCTCAGGGGACCCCAACTGGGTCCTCCAGTCAAGGAACTGGATCCTGAAGCCATACTGGGCAGGCGCTGGGCTGGTCCTCTGCTTCTTTCTGGGCTCCCAGCCTGACTCAAGTCTTGGCCTTGAGCTCAGGGCTGGGAGCCCAGAAATGAGATTTTAGGCTCAAATTCCAGAATCTACAGTAAGGAAACTGAAGACCTTAAAAGCTGAGGTCCAGCCGAGCGTCCACCTAGTCTTGTACTTTTCTCCAATGGGAAACGATAATGGATGTGTAGCCAGGCAAGTGTATACTGGTATTTACTCAGGACACTTTCCCAGCCTCTGATTTATAGCACCAGAACTGCCTCTGTCAGATGGAGAGTCATTACATTCAACAGCTTTTACTGGACTTTTCTTCCATCCATTCAAGCACTTGGGTTTTGATTGCAACCTGTGTAAATTTTTGGTACGCACAGCATCTGCCAGCAAGAAATTTCACACCTTAACTGTGCCTTACATGAAGAAATATCTTTCATGTGCTTGGAACCTGTAACCTGCTGGTTTCATTTGATTCTCCTTAACTTCAGTACTTTCAGAAATAGCAACAAAGTGTTTCTTCCTCCATGCTGTTCATGATTCTATTTTTGTACAGAATTATATGTCACCCCTTCTCCAGGCTCAAGACACAGCCTACTTAGCTGCTCCTCCTGTGGAAACAATTCTATCCCTTCGTAGCATCCTCACCACCTTTCTCTGTGTTTTTTCAGTCTCTTAGAACAACTGCTTGAGCTGCAGAGAGCAGAGCAGCATACGATACTCAAAACATGAACACACATGGAATTATACAATGCTGTAATGACATTGTCATCTTCGTTCTCTGCCTAACTTTTTTCAACTACTCATGAGCCCTGCGTTCAAAGCTGTAAAGCCATGAGATCTCATTTCTGAGTGGCAATAACTAGTTTAAAGCCCCTTGTTCTGTAAGTAAAAGTCACATTTAACTAGGCTGAATTTAATGGTTTTGTTCTTGAGTCATTGAGTCTCATACAGTTCTTCCCTTTACTACTTTAAGATGCTCTCTTCAGCAGATTAAAGAACTTTACTTTTTTCTGCTTCAGTTCTGGAAGTAGAACTGAACTAGAACTACTGAAACTACTACTTCCAGTAGTTTCTGGAAAACTACTTCACTGTTTTCCAGATTATGAAACATTTTAAATTATTTCAACAATTGAGGAAACTGGCCACTTCATAACTTTTTGGTTCACACATCCTAACCAGTTATTTGTTCATGTGAAATCCTTCCTTCTTGTCCCACAGTAACTTAGTTCCTTTATGTGCCTTTAGCAAGGGACCTTATCAAATGCTGGCTGGAACTCAAGCAGACTGTAACAAGCAGGTCAGCCTTGTTCCCATGCACTCGGCTCCCTCAGCAAAACTCAAATATATTTGTGAGGAATGAGCTCCTTTTATGGCATATCATATTAATCCACTGTATCTGCTAATTCTGTTCTTCACTGCTGCTTGTACCAGCTTCTCCAATTTGAGCCTCAAACTTTTTGTAATCCTCTAAATCTTTCCTGGGAGCGCTTTTAAAAACTGTCATCACATTTGCCAACTTTTGTTTCTCAGCCACTGAAGCCGTTTGAAGCAAGATGTTACATGCTATGGTTAATAACTCATTTATTTCACTCTTGAATAACTTCCACACTTTTTGAGGCATCCCGTCTAGATAAAGTCTTCGTTTTGTTGATTTGTTCTATAATATTTTTTTTGTGCCAACACTTCATTTTGACAGAGATTTTCCATCATTGTAAAGAAAAATTCTAGCACAGAAACTTCTTCTGCTCCTCCTTTGTGAATGAAAATGTAAGCTAATGTATTTGACTTTCATGCTATCCCTTTATCTTACCTGAATGCTCCTTTTGTATCTACATCATCTTTTGGCTCTACAGACTTTCTGGCAAGCTTTCCACTACGTTCGTACTTGGAAAATAAAGATTGATTAGTAGGCTTTATATTTTTGCAAGTTGTTCCTCAAATTCTTTTTTTTTGTCCTGCTTTATTATGTTTCTATACGTAACTTCAGAAAGTTTGCATTGTTTTCTGTCTTCTTAGCTTGGCCATAACATCAGTCTCTTTACTTCTAATACACTTGCATCCTCTTTAGCTGGCTCATCTTTTTATTGCTGCAGTTCTAACACTGGCTTTCGTTCTCTCTTTCATAGCTAACACACTATCACAGGAAATTATGAACTTCTTGTCTTTGTTACATTTTTTACCAAAATGAAAACCAGAACGAGAAAGAAGAAAGTCAGTCTGATATAAGATCTTTTCTCCTATGATCACCTCACTGAAACTTATTATAGTAATCTTTTCCTTGGAGTATAATATTTCTCTATTTTGAACTGAATTACTCTAATTTTGGTTATGACCAACATTTGTTCTTGAGTGTTTTTCATTGTTAAAGAAGAAATACATTAAAGCTTTTTGTTCCTTTAAATTCAGCAACTGAAAATCTTCCATTCCATGTGTTAGAGAAACTAGTGCTGAAGTCTTTGCTCATCTGAAAAAGTGTCTTTGTCTTGTTGTGAAGCTTGTGAAATGTTTTATATTCGATTGAAATAAACAAAGCACATCAGGGAGGCACAGAAATGCCTAAGGAGCTTGTGATTTAGAAGCAGTGACCACAGTTATTACCAAAGCTGGACAAGAAAATGACTTCTGAATTCAAGGATTGTTATTGAAAATGCAAAATTAAAAGCATTTATAAAACTAAAAGTGCTCCAGCTCTTTTTGATGAATTGAATATTTTGGAAAAAAAGAATGATTGAAATGTTTTGATCTGACAAAATAAAAACATTGTTATTCATTAAATGTTTTTTAGATAAAATCAAAGAGATGGGAAAAAGAAATTAGGAAAACTCCCTAGCCACTTACTTTCAAATAAGATGACACATTAATTTAAATGACCTAAAATGTAATTGAATTTGATAAGCCTTTGTGAAATACTGTTACAGTTGTTAATGCATTTTTTCCCCAAGAAAAGTTTCTGAAGGACATTACCCAACTATTCTCTGACCAAGACTGAAAACAATACAGCATGTGATACAGGCCATGCAGTAAACACCAGTCATGATGTTATGCTTTGCTCACATCAAAATATATTAAATCTGCAGAAAAGACCTGAATCAAGTGGTTTAAGTGAAACTGTGGGGTGTTCGTGTAGGGTAAAAGACCATGGGAGAATATGTCTCCAAGTGCAAAATCTGTTCTTTTCCTCAAACCTTTCAGCCCTCAAGACTGGGGAGAGAGCTGCCAGCTTCAGTTCAGAATGACCATTGAGGTGGGACTGGCCAAGGGACGTCCTTCCTGCCCAGCAGAAATCTCACTGGGCAATAAAACATCAAAA
Organism: Psophia crepitans; assembly: GCA_013399095.1. NCBI lineage: Eukaryota > Metazoa > Chordata > Aves > Gruiformes > Psophiidae > Psophia > Psophia crepitans. The sequence goes on from VWZZ01005049.1 coordinate 30,888, forward strand.
GGAAGCAGCTCCTCCCTCTTCTTCAGTGCTGTTTCTCTGGTTCTCCCTTGCAGTAAAATTAGGAGTCACATGCCCATAAAGACCGTGCTTAGACTGGCTACACCTGCTCTGTGCCTTTTCCAAAACTCGGAGAAATTCCAACAAAGCCAGTAATGTTATGGTGCACAGGGCCATTCTTGTCCTTCTTACAGGTCTCTGTATTTTTCTTGAAGTCACCCAGCTCTTTGTTGCACTTGGGTATAAATCTCACAAGCATTCAGCATGAGCTGCCTTTAAAATAAAGCCATGGAAAGGAGAAATCCTAACTCCCTTGATGTTCTGACAGAATGGCACACCCAGCAGTAACCTGATTAACATGACAGAGTTGTTTAAAGCCCCCAGGCTTTAATGGAAATCTGCCGATGAGCCTACTTGCAAACATATTTTTATGGCACCCTACAGGGGTTGACATGTTCCTACAGGTTACTTGGATGTTTACTTTGCTTTTCATTATGTGTACTTTGAGACAGAAAGAGGGATCCTAGAAGGCCTGTGAAAAGTTTGAGCCCATCATTTGCAGTAAGATGAGAGTAATTAAAATTATTAAATGTGAGCCATTTTAAAGTAATAGGCATGAAGCTAATATGGTTTTGTTGTTATATTATAAACACATTGAGTTTACTATTCAGCTCTACATTTCCTTTTCTGGAAATACCAGCTTCTGTTACAATTGGTTCCACCCCTCTAACCAAAACCACCAGCCAACTCACCAAAGAAGCTTCACTGGGTCAAAATTAGTTCCTGAGGTAAGTTCCACTAGAGCACAACTCAGACACAGAGTGAATTTATCTTGTTAGCCTTTTACTCATAGACTATTCCCAGGCAAGCACAAAGTAGTCAGCAATCAAGTAACCTCTGATTGTTGCAGGGTTATGTCCATGTATACAAACAATTGCTCTGATATGGTCAAAATGGGGTAAACCTCTTTATTCTTTCTTTGGAAAGCTTGCAATAGTGGAAGCAGAAAAATGTCAGTCTGTTGGTAGAATTGCCTTTATGTGGGGTATAGCTGAGGTAAGCGTTCACAGCTGTGATGGTAAAATTCCATAATTTTCTACTGGTGAAAAGTGTGCTAATCAGTACAAGAACATAGTCGTAATAAGAAGGTTGTTCAGCACAAGAGCAATGTCTTTATAGGGTGGTAGGGACAATGCTACTAGACTGCACATTTGTTTTTCTCTCTAGGGTTTCAAGATGTGCTGAGCCATGGAGAAACTTCTCCTGTCACATCCTACAAGAAGATACAAGGCTGGTCTAGTGATCAAAACAAATGGAATGAAAAACTTTATCCTTTCTGGGAAGATGGAGATCCCAGGTGGAAGGACTGCTGGAAAGGTGATCACACATACACATTTCAAAGACACTGAGAAAATTGCCCAGAAAATCCATCTCATTGAAGAGCACATGTGCTATAGCGCTTTTTCATAGATGCAATATCCACCACTGCTGCAAGGAATAGCAAATTAGAGATGATTGGCTTTGATACCATTCCCAGTATGTTGTCTGAGGAAGCAGAACAGTGAGTTGTTACAGTAAATGCTTTCCCATGACTCTCAGTCTCAGACATTAATATTTATCAAGAAGTATTGATGACCAGGGCTCTAGAACAATCCATTATTTAAAACATGCCCTAGAGGACAGGTAGCTTCAACTGCTACCTCAGTACAGTATTCTGGGCTTTGGTTTGACAACTTCGGTGAAGATCCTGTTTATTATCACCTGGTCTGAGCTGAGGTCTAAAGGCTGTATCCCTGGGGAGAAACCAAAATATTGTCCTTCAGAATATATTGACCCCTGTGAGTGGAAACCCATATTCTTAGTTCTAAGAAGGAAATGAATGACTGACCAGTAAGTGATGTGGGGGAATACGATGAGTCCCTCTGATTGTTCTAAGCTGGGGTTTTGATAAACGTGCAAGTCACTTAGGAGCACGAAACCCCTTGGAAACAGAGGAATCAATAAAGCATTTCTACTGTAAGTAGTGCACAGTTGAAGGTAGCTGCTGCTCTGATCCACCCTTTACTGCAGTGAAGACCAATGTTCTTTTCTACAGGTGGAAGGGTGACAGTCAAATTGGACACTGATAGCCCAGCGCTGGTAGGATCCAACGTGTCCTTTGCTGTGACCCTTCAGTTTCCCAAGTGCCAGAAAGAAGATAATGATGGCAACATAATACACGAGAGAAACTGTACCCGGGGTAGGTAACGGCAGCCTCCCTGCACTATACACACGTCTGACCATAGTCCTGGTGCAAACGTGCCATGAATCTTTGAAAACATCAGAGGCGCACCCTATGAGCAACAGCCACGTTGCTTTTAACGGGTAACACCACTCATGTCTAACCTGTGCCACGCCAGTTTCTTTCCTCAGAAGATAGCTGTGGTATATTTACTGTTCTGCACCCGCTGTATATAGTGATCAGGAAATTTAAGATTTGCCCTCACTATAAAATTGCCTTCCCAAAACAGTGACGTTAATTTGTCATCCTAACAAAACTGTTACTGCTTTTCAGTCACAAGGTTGCACACACTGTTTTCTTCCCAATTTATAAACCCGTCAATTTATTAAGATTATTTTTATTAATTAGGAACTGTAGAACTCACTAACCACCATCTGCATCTTGAAAAAAACCTCAAGAAAGAGTAACTATTACATTCCCACATTTTAAGAACTAAAAACAAACAAGAAAATAAATAATTTAAAAATCAAGCAATCTTTTCATCAGAGAATCACCCTTTTTCATCTTATTTACTGTTACATGGAGCAAAAAATGTATAATTCCAAGGTTTGAAGCTGCCAGATCTAGCATGAAGCATGCTGTTGTACCGTTCTTCCTCTGAATTCATAAATGTTCAACAAATTTTTTTACTGATCAAAGTAATTTTCATTTCAAGGCATATCAGCAATCTTTTTGTCAGACTGAGTTCTACTTTTCGACTGTCTCATGTTTTGTTAACTGCTGATATTCATTCTCTACTTAATATATGTTGTGCTGTTTGGGAAAGGAAACTTTTATTCAGAAAGGAACTAAAGTTCATATCTAAGTTGTTTAAAGGTACCATAGAAAACTTTTCTGACAAAGCAAAATAAGTCGCTTCCTTACAGTGCTTCCACGGCTGCTACTTCTACTTTAAATTTTAGGTTCTGCTTGCCAAATGTTTAGGTAGCCCCACTAACTCCAGTGAAACAGTAGCATCTTATGTAGTTGACAGCAAGTTTTGGGCAAGCAATTTTAAATTGTGTCTCGCACATGAGACAACTTGAGCTTTAAACTTCTAAATAAAACAATGCCAAGTCAGAACAATTTGGTGTTTACATTAAACACCAAACAAAGCACAAGCTTAAAAAACCTGAATGTCAGTCTAAAAATACTCCACTTAACCTGTTGTTTAAGGGCAATAACTATAACCTGGGGTGTCTGCCTCCTGTTTCCTGCCTTTTTGCACATTTCTCAGTTGACCAGGAACATGTCCTATTTCTACACTTAGATCCTCCAGCTTCCCAGGATCAGCAAGTCTATGTCTACAACTGGACTGAATGGATCGACAATTGTGGCTGGGAAAACTGCACAAGCAACCACAGCCATGATGTATTCCCAGATGGGAGACCTTTCCCTCATTATCCCGGCTGGAGGAGAAGGAACTTTGTCTATGTGTTTCACACGTTTGGTTAGTACTGCAACACATGCCTTGGTTTGGCTGATGCTGCGAAGTTTATATTCACTCTGTACACTAACTGATTTGTCAAGTAGGTTTTAATAAAAGTCCTTTAAAAAGGATTCCACGCTCTTGAGTAGAGATCCCAAATTCATTCGTTGCTTTCCAGAGAGGCCATCAGCTGCTCGGTCTGGAAATCATGGATTACCAAGAGGTTCTCTTTAAATCTGCATTCGCAGTACTGCCACTGAAGAAAATCAATTTACTTTCAGTAGTACTCAGGATTCTTTTCTAGGAAAACAGAGGGTCTGAAGAGGTCAATCAGATGATTTGTTGACCACTCACTGACACTTCAGATTCTTAAATTTAAGAGAGACCATAGCGCAGTATATCTTCAGATCAGTTTAACAGTGCAGCAATTCTTGCCTCTTGGGAGATGAAAAATGCCACTGACTCTGTGGTCACAGATGCTGATTTTCCAGCTCCTGAATATGTACCAGTTGGGCTATTCCTGACATTGGAATAGATTGGCTAAATCAGTATTGTCATCAGTATCAGCACGAATAATAATAATGTCTCAAATTTTATGTAGAGGTGATACTATTTACCTACCTCAATCAACTGTTATAAGGACAAATAAGCAAATGTATACAAAGGACTCTAAGGTATGAAGCAAGAGGTATTATATCTTCTCACCACACTGGAAGTGTACAAACACAAGATCACATAGAATGCCTAAGAGGTAACACCATCCACTACATAATCCGACTTAATGTAATGTAATTGGCTTGGAAAGATGTAGATGCCTTGGCAAAATTTTCTTAGAGTATTGAATTTTGGGACAACTTTCTGTCGCCTTTGAAAAAACACATAAATAATGGAAGTAAGCACGTTGTAGAAGTATTCAACCCTCCAAAAACACCTGCCAGATAACTGAAAGACTACTCTCAACTACTCATTTTGATTTAGACAATTCAAGATTCACACAGATAATGCTTCTCTTAAAACAATTTGTAGCTAGGCTGAAGGGGAAAACATTTTAAGTTCACGCTCTGTTTCAGGTCAGTACTACCAAACAACTGGACGATCTTCATTGATGTTTTCAGTCAACACAGCAAATATCACCCTTGGCAAACACGTGATGGCAGTATCCATTTACAGGAGAGGGCACTCAGCATACGTTCCAATTGCACGAGCAAGTGCCGTTTACGTTGTCACAGGTGAGCGTGCTGGAATAGACTGTAATAAAATACTGGGAGTATCTGTTGTTTAGGTGTTAAAAGAATTCAGCACAAGTGTCATCCGGCACAAAATTAAGACATTGGCCCGAGAAAGGTTTTGAATATGAACGTAGAATCTCTGGTAAATTGCCTTGAGTAGTGTAATTTACCTTTGTATCTAGCTCAGTTTTGACACCTCTATTTTGTAATGAAAAATGATTCATGAGAGGAAATGAAATCTTCCACACATGCCTGTGATTCCTCATTTGTTCCCATACTTTCCTGGGCAACTGTTTCCTACTGACACTCACTCCTCAGATCAGTAAATCAAATTAAAGTAGAAACCTGTGTTAAAGATATTAATGTCTCACATTCTGACTCTTGCTGTTCAGGGACTTTGGAGCTGTTTGTTGCTTGAAGCCAGGTATGGATGCTTCATTTATTTACTTCTTTTTTTTTTTCCCCTCCAGACAAACTTCCAATATTTGTGAGTATGTTCCAAAAACATGACCGCAACATCTCAGACTCCATTTTTGTCAAAGACTCACCAATCACGTTTGATGTAAAGATCCATGATCCCAGCTCCTATCTTAATAATTCTGCCATCACCTACAAATGGAATTTTGGAGATGGAAGTGGCTTATTTGTAGCCAGTAGTTCCACTACATCTCACACCTATACTCTGCAAGGAAACTTTACTCTGAATTTAACTGTCCAAGCCATTATACCTGTACCTTGCGGGCCAGTAACACCCACTGCACCACTGCCCACCTCAGCAGGTAAGAGTTTATTGAACAGCAGTGATATCAGGAGCTATGCTAAAACTCTAAATTCTGATATGTTAGGATCATATCTTTAGAAATTTTGCTGTCATCAATGAAAGAGCTGCAAGGCTCTGCAAACCGTCTTTAAATCGGTTTAGAGATGGGATCAATAAGCATAAACTCTTCTATGATTCTATGGTAGGCAGCACTTATGCATCGAACTCATTACACAACCAGTTCTACCACCACAGTGACAGCACACAGAGGTCTTCAGGTGGACATGCAGTACATAAAAATTTGGTTTTATACCCTCTACCACACCAGGTCAGGTGGTTTTAGCCTTGCTTACTCAGGGTCATCTTCTGAGGCAAGAAGTAAATTTTAAGTGAGAAAGAGGTATTTCAGAACATTCTTACAGCCATTTCCTTTCTGGTTTGCATTAACTTCCACCAAAAATTAAATGAGATTGGATTGAACTAGAAAAAACTTACTTATATTCTAAAATATGGGATTTCCACATGGCATTAACCCAGAATGGCTTTTCCACTTTAAATTTATGCACGATCGTATTTCAGAATAACTTTCATTATGTTCAGCATTGGTTTATCACCTCAGAGGGTTTTAAGATTTGCAGAAGGCCTGCAGTTTCAACCTGGGTAGTTACAATACTACCACTAGGAAATCATAAATGTGGCTATATTTTTCAAATTTCAGAATTTTAATATGTGCTTTTAGCAAAATGTTGAGTGAGAATGAAAAATGAAACGAAAAATACAATTTTCACCATTTCCCCTCTTCATTTTTCCACTAGCTGTAAAGTAGAGCAGTGGGAAAATACTGGCTTTTAAAGAGAGCGCTTTATTGGCCTTTGGATTTCTTCTATAATTGATTTGGGAATTTTAAAGGAGTGTTTAGTTATACCAAACCTTGCAGTCTCCCTTTTATTTCACAGAGATGGGTGACTAGCAAGGCACCTACCCAGGGCGCTCCAGGGTTCTGTTTTCTTTAAGGCTTATTACCATGATCCCATACAGATACATACACAACTGCACAGCTGTGCAGTCATTAATGGCCTATGTAATGAATGCAGTTGAAACATATGGCCATGTTCAGAATAACTCTAAGCAGAACTTCTGAAGCTGTGTGTCTGTTCTTTCTCCCTCAACTCAACAGTAACGACTGGAGCATCTTCTAATTCAGAGTCTTCTACCACTGTCAAGTTCATGGAAGACAATCCCGATGGAGGTTGCCATATTTACAGAAATGGATACTACAGAGATGGCATCTCCCTTGTAGGTAAGGACCTGAGTCAACACCTAAACAGAGGAATGGAGTTAACAATGTACAACGATGTATGGTAGAGATAATATTTATTTAGGCTCCCTTTTATTAACTCACAATAAGATCCTTCTTTTGGACCTAGCTGACATTTTTAAAGATTAATGTACAGATAGCTAACTGGCTGATTTTGGTTTCTTTACACACTCTGCCAGGACCTAGTGGCAGAGGTTATGGCTCCTTGGTTTCAGACACGTGAGGCTGGGCCATGGTCTGGACACCTGCTGACGGCTGGTTGGAAAATGGCTATCACTACTTTCTCTGTCATCAGCTTCTGAACCCACCACACCTGAAGCATGCTAGCCTGGGCGGGTCACTTAAGGCTGAATTGACCTTGGCATGTGCAGAAGTCATGGGTAGTGGGATGGGGAAGTGATTTGGTAAAATAAGTAAGTAAATAGTAATAATGGAGAAAGAAAACACAGTGGAAAGGAGCAGCCTCACAGGGAAAGCACTGGAAAATTTCTCAGCTTTCAAACCCTTCAAGAGGAGTGCTAGAGGAGGGAGGAGGTTATGGAAAACAGGACCTGAACTGAGCATCAGCCAAACACTTGAGGTTCTGTACACACAGACTTCAGAGCTTGTCATGTGTCCTACCATTGACATCTGCTTCCTCTCCCAGAGGGAATCCTTGAGGTAAATATTATTCAGATGATGAGCATCCAGATGACAGCAAGTCAAGCTGAAAACTCACTGGTTGACTTTGTTGTTACCTGCCAAGGGAGGTAAGTGTGTGAACGAAACTGTCAGTCTTCGCTCTTTAAAAATAATTAGGTACTGGAACACTATCTGTACTGCCAGGCTTTTAGGATTCAGAACAAATGTTAAGCCTCAGTAAAAATAAGAGAACTAGATAGTGGGGAGAAAGAATTCTGTATTTCCTGGCCAAGACAAGATTTCAGCACTTACTGTAAAATGGGAAGCAGTCTACTGAAATTGGAAGGAAATCCTTTCTTTTTGGCCATGATTTTTGACACTTAGAGTAAGTGGGTGTGTCCAAGCAATTTCTTGGATAGCAAAACATTGAACTAATATTTCTAGCTCCTAGAAAGGGATTAGAGTTAAGAGGACTGAGAAGTACAAGAATTGTCTTGGTAATGCAACTGGAAAACAGTTAACCTCTCTTAAGTTAGTGTTTACCTTTTCGGCACATGATACTACATAAAAGAATCTGCATTCCTTTCTTAATGATATGCATTAAAGGTAACAGACTTTATAAGCTGAATTGAGGCAGGTAATTCTGTGATCATCATAAAATGTTAAATGATACATAAAACAAGCAGATAATTATAGATATATGTATTTTATATAAACTCCACATATATGTATATATAAAATGTATAGGTATGTACTCTTAAATCACAATAGAATAGAATAGAATAGAATAGAATAGAATAGAATAGAATAGAATCATTAAGGTTGGAAGTGACCTCAAGGATCATCTAGTCCAACCATCCCCCCACCACCTATTACCCACTAAACCACGTCCCTAAGTACCATATCTAACCTTTCCTTAAACACCCTCAGGGATGGTGACTCCACCACCTCCCTGGGCAACCCGTTCCAATGCCCGACCACCCTTTCAGAGAAGAATTTTCTCCTCATCTCCAACCTGAACCTTCCCTGGCGCAACTTGCAGCCATTTCCCCTTGTCCTGTCACTAGTTATCTGCGAGAAGAGGCCAACCCCCAGCTCACCACAACTCCCTTTCAGGTAGTTGTAGAGGGCAATAAGGTCTGCCCTGAGCCTCCTCTTCTCCAGACTAAACAAGCCCAGTTCCTTCAGCCGCTCCTCATAAGACCTGTGCTCCAGCCCCTTCACCAGTTTCGTTGCCCTTCTCTGGACACGCTCCAGGGCTTCGATATCTTTCTTGTGGTGAGGGGCCCAAAACTGGACACAGTACTCGAGGTGCGGCCTCACCAGGGCTGAGTACAGGGGGACCATCACCTCCCTGTTCCTGCTGGCTACACTATTCCTGATACAGGCCAGGATGCCGTTGGCCTTCTTGGCCACCTGGGCACACTGCCGGCTCATGTCCAGGCGAGCATCAATCAGCACTCCCAGGTCCTTTTCCTCTACACAGCTTTCCAGCCACCCCGCCCCCAGCCTGTAGCGCTGCCTGCGGTTGTTGTGGCCAAAGTGCAGGACCCGGCACTTTGCCACATTGAACCTCATCCCGTTGGCCTCTGCCCAGCGATCCAACCTGTCCAGGTCCCTCTGCAGAGCTATAGTGCCACTGAGTTCAGTAAACAGACACCAGCGTAAAATTGGGGCATCAGTGCAATGTGTCTATGAACTGGGCCAATGAGACTTCACAAATGCAACGTGTTCTCTCTTCCCATCCCAGTCTCCCCACAGATGTCTGCACAGTTGTTTCTGACCCCATGTGCCAGGTGTCCAAGAGTGTGGTATGCGACCCCGTCACCGTCACTGATGAATGCTTACTCACCATCAGGAGAGCTTTTGAGGAACCTGGAACATACTGTATAAACATCACCCTGGGGGATGACACAAGTCAAGCCCTTGCGAGCGCGCTGATTTCCGTAAATGGAGGTGAGTCCACACAAGGCAGCTGTGTGTTGTCTGTGAATAACTTCTCCTGGTGGTCATTTCCCTGCAGGGAGGAAGAGCACAAGAATTTATATGGGGTTTTAGTATGCTTGGAGGCCTCAGTTGAGACTGCGCCTGCTTGTGTGAAAGTCCATGCAAAGATAAGAGACTATTCTTTCCCTACGGGAATTTTAGATCATAGAATCATTAAGGTTGGAAGAGACCTCAAGGATCATCCAGGCCAACCGTGTCCACCCCCCCCATTACCCACTAAACCATGTCCCTAAGTACCACATCCAACCTTTCCTTAAACACCCCCAGGGATGGTGACTCCACCACCTCCCTGGGCAACCCGTTCCAATGCCCGACCACCCTTTCCAAGAAGAAATTTCTCCTCATCTCCAACCTAAACCTCCCTTGGCACAACTTGCAGCCGTTCCCCCTCGTCCTGTCACTAGTTATCTGCGAGAAGAAGTCGACCCCCAGCTCACCACAACTTCCTTTCAGGTAGTTGTAGAGGGCAATAAGGTCTCCCCTGAGCCTCCTCTTCTCCAGACTAAACAGTCCCAGTTCCTTCAGCCGCTCCTCATAAGACCTGTGCTCCAGACCCTTCACCAGTTTCGTTGCCCTTCTCTGGACACGCTCCAGGGCCTCGATGTCTTGTGGTGAGCTTTCAGCCACACATTGCTATCTTAGCATATGGGACTGCAACAAACAGTAACATTTAGGAAACTCATTTTTTATCCCCTTTTCCCTTGGCCATCGTCCCTAAGAAAAAGTTAAATCTGATTCTAACATTAAAGCTTATAAAGAGACTGCATCTCTCATACTCTCAGTGTAAACGTTTCCCTAGCACAGCAATTGCAAAGAGCAAATTAGCTTCATCTCATGGGATGCCATCAAGACTCTCTGTTCCGTTCCCCTCCCTGCTGGAAGGGTAGCCATGTGTCTCAGGAGCACGACTCATGTAAGAAAACTGGCAAAGCCCCAACTCCTGCTCTGGTGGAACCAAGAATTAAACCAATTAGGATGTGAAAGCACCACCTCCTGCCAAAGTCACTGACCTTCAATGCTAAGCAAATTAGAAGTATTTAGTGTACTTCAGTCTGTACAGCAATTAAGTAAAAATTACATTTTCTTTAGAAAAATCTATCTAACTGTAAAAACAAGGCTAATGTTTAATCAAACTACTTTCTGAACTCTAGGATCATCATCAGGAACAACAGAAGGTGTCTTTATCTTCCTTGGTTTGCTGGCAGTGTTTGCCACCATTGGAGCTTTCGTCCTTTACAAGTAAGTTATTAGTTTCTAGGATTAAAAACAGCCCAAGGAACTGTCAAAATTATTTGTTTAAGTTAACAAAAAACAACAACTTAAATTTGCATTAGCTATATTTTTGTTTCTTGTTTATTGTTCACAAATATTCTGACAAATATTCAAGAAAATTAGATAACTGGCTGAAGCCACAAAACCATTGGAAAATATGCAAATGTTAAAGACTTTCATAGAAAATTACATTCTGTACTCATAAGTACAAATAGAAATACTACAAGGCCTGACAACTGCATGTAAACCATAAGCAAACTCAAATTGCATGGCGTGATTTATATATGTGTTAAAATTTAACAAACAGAAATTTAATTTGGCTCTAAAACTCTTACAAGAAGTGTTTGTGAATGACTGACAGATCAAGAATTAATCATCAAAATCCTTCATTAAATAATTGACAAATAAATTCTTTGGGGAACAAAAATACTCCACTAAGCAACAGAGCCTTCTCATTAATCAGGCCTTAGTCACCGCTACTGACCTATGGCTCTTAACCATTAGATGAGATTGAAGAGGGAAGGAGCACAGGGAACGTATATTATGAATACATGATTAATTCTCTTATGCACTGGTCACATGCTAAATGTGGCTTTCATTTAAATTTCAGAAATTAACTGTGCACATTCCTTGCAGGAGATACAAGCAATACAAGCCTATTGAGCGAAGCACAGGACAAGCAGAGAACCAGGAGGGACTAACTGCTTACTTCAGCAATTTCAAAGCAATTTTCTTCCCTAGTAGCACTGAGAGAAATCCTCTGCTGAAAAGCAAACCAGGCATTGTTTAAACCTTTAGTCTAACACTGACTATTAGATTACGTACAGGACTCATACTGAACTGTACTTTGATGGGGTTTTCTTGTTGTTATAAAAGAAGAGGTGGTAAGGTGAAAGCACCCATAGATGGGATGGTAACTTTTGGGGGCTTGGTGCAATTAGAAATATTAGAATAGTCCTTTATAGAAAACAATGAGGTAGTTTTGAGCACTTGCTCTTCTTGCTTGTGATCTAGAATACACTCTCCTGAACAACTAACACCCCCCCTTCCTTACCTGGGTTTTCTTACTTCTGTGTTAACTACCTGTAAAACTAATCAGATCCATAATCTGGAGGGGGGAATAAAAGCTTAATTAAAAAAAAAAGCAAAAACAAACACAAACAAACCCAACTTGTACATACAGGCAGTCCAGTATAGCTGCTTACTGTCTTAGTAAGATTCATGCCTTTGCTAGAAAGAAAGACAGAGGGGACAGGTGCACATCATGTCATGTCTGTGGAATGAAACGTGCCATGGCCTGTTCCCAGGCATTGGCACTGAACTGCTGACACCGTTACACTGCTCAGAAGGTCCTAGCACAGTCTTGTCCCAGGCAAACCCCAAATTCTGGGAACCACCAGAGGCACTGTTCCCCACCAGGAGTTTGGCAGCAGTCGCCCTGTTTTGGAGGGTTCAATAGCATGGATGCAGCTCTTTACATTCCAGTTGGCCTCCCAGCCAGCAAACAGGGCTGGACACATTTAGTTTCCCACCAGACATGGCTACCAGTGCACAAGTCTCACTGTAAGCTTGACTACAGACACCTCAGCAATAAGATGAGGCTCTCCCTGTGGAAACTTTTACTCAGTCCCATGTAAAATCCTTAAATGCAATTGCTGATGCTGTCTTTGTCTCCTTTGTTTCTGTTGGTTTTGAAACACTGAGCTGGTACTGAACTAGCACCTCTGCTTCCCAGAGGGCAGATATGCACAAGGGTCAGCAGAACAAGGTTTCTAGCAGGAAAGAGTAGCATTTAACTCCCTTTTCCCCTTCTCTTTTCACTCCTCTCTCTCCCGCTGTAAAGGTACATTAATTTCTGCTTGCTCCTCCGTCCCTCTGTCTTTGACCACTTAATCAAATAAATGAAAACCCCAACATAGATAAAGCACTATACTCCAGTTTCTGCTTTTGCATGATGCAGCTTACAAAGCGTAAACTTCTGCAAAATTGAATATACTTTCACTTGTTTGCTCCAGCTGCAATTCTGTGGTACAAAAACTCATGTTGAGGTCTTTCCCAAGTGATGTGGTCGTCTAGCCATATATGCTCATCATTCTGCTTCGTGACGTTTCACAGTGAAAGACCAGAAGCAAACTGCTGAAGGCATCTTATTTGTAGAAGGGAAGATGTTGTGAAAAAGTTCACTGAGATGAAAAAACAGACCAAAAATGCTTTAAATAATTAATTTTCCATAAGAGCATTGCTTTTAATATTAAAGGTTATAATCAAAATTAAATTAACTTTTGACTGGGGGCTAGCCAAATGACTTTACACAATCCACTTCTAAACACTGAATTCTTTGAAGATCTATATTTCAATATAATTACCTTATTTACTATGTCTTGGAACATCTCTGATACATATTCTCAGTTCCTGAGGCAATATATAAGCATAAACATATCTTCCTTGTATCTTAGCAGACCTGTCAAATGCTTCTCATTCATAATCTGAATCTAGTCTTCACTATCACTTCCCCATGTTCATGGACACCGTTAAACGACTTAAGGATGCAAAAAATGCAGATCCCAACATACCTATGAGATTAGTTTTAAAATTCAACAGCCTCTTTTTCTCTTTTGTTTCCAGGTTCTCCAATTATTTTAATTATTTTGTAGCCATTTCAGTTATATTATTAAAAGCAGCATATTTGCAATTGTTCAATCTACCTTATACGTAACATCCTATTGTCTAACCATAACTGGGCAGCTAAAACTATTCTCTGACTTGAACAGAAAATGCATTTCCTGCAAAAATTACTGCCTGAATGTTACGTCCTCTGCTATCAGTCAGACTGATATTCTGTAATTTGTATTTGTTGCCCTAGCTTGAGGCAGAACAGGGGTTTAGTGGAAAGCTTAAGATGACCCGTAATGCAGCATGAAAAAATTAAACCTGTCACAACTATAACGCTCAGGATCACTGATGACGCAGGCTACCACTGACCTAGGCTATATGCAGAAAGCACCTTGTTTCAGCAAAACATTGTATTTTAGGAACTCAGACATATTGTAAGCTTTTGCATAGAAAACAGCTTTCAGGCATACTTTAAGAACTTTTTTATCCTTTAACATAAGTATACATAATAGCTTGCATTGTCTTCCTTTAAATATCATATCAGAACATTAGATTTTTATAATTTGATTTTGCCTTTTCAGCTGTAACTTCCATTTCATACATCTTTACTTTTATACGATGGAATCTAACAACTGCATTGACAAATAAACCATCTAATGATTTTAAAGAGTACATTTCCTTTGTCTCAGAAAGAGGTACGGTCAGATAAGCAACTGTATGAGTTGCCTAATTATGGATCAAAACAGTAAACACAACTGGATTTGCCTTAGTCTTGGTTCGCTTATGCACATCTGGTACTACCATCGGTTATCTAGCCATTTTTGCAATCTCCCTTCAAGTGTACTCAAAGCAATGGCACCATGAACTGAGAAGCTAGGAGGCTTTCTCAACAACCAGATGACAGCTGAGGAACCCAATTTCAGAACAGGTCAGGATACAAATGAACTTTGTGTACTTCAGAGGCAAGAACAGCTGACAAACAACAGATCTGTGAATGTCAGAAAATGTTACGAAAGACAGGTTTCAGGCATCCCCTTTGGAGAAATAACATCAAAGAACGACATCAAACATAAATGTACATCATCTTTAGAAAGAACATCTTTTCAAATATGTCTTCAAGAGAAACGGAAACGTTAATTGGGCAACAGGTTTGTTAGATATTACTTTACAAAATGAAGTATTATTTCAAACCACTTGTTTTGTCCTTTCCCTCTTTTTCAACACTTTTCACAGCACACAATTAAAAGACTCATCAGATGTATCTTTTCTTTCTTACCAAAAGTATTTCTAAGCTGAAACTAAGGCTAGAAACCACTGGCCACTGAAGGAATTGTAGAGGAATCAAACTAAACTTTGCAAGAGACCTCCAGACACTGTGGCCTATTAGTATAGCGGACCACCTCCAGCCTTGTACAGCATAGTCACATTTCCTTTAAAGCTAAAGCTTTTATTACTGCAGGTCGTAGAATCACAGAATGGTTTGGGTTGGAAGGGACCACAAGGATCATCTTGTTCCAGCCCCCTGCCATGGGCAGGGACACCTTCCACTAGACCAGGTTGCCCAAAGCCCCATCCAACCTAGTCTTGAACACTGCCAGGGATGGGGCCTCCACAGCCTCGCTGGGCAACCTGTTCCAGTGCCTCACCATCCTCACAGGGAAGAATTCCTTCCTAACATCTAATCTAAATCCCCCCCTCTTTTAGTTTATACCCATTACCCCTTGTCCTGTCACTACACTCCCTAAGAAACAGCCCCTCGCCACCTTTCCTGTAGGTCCCCTTTAGGTATTGGAAGGCCACAATTAGGTCTCCCTGGACCCTTCTCTTCTCCAGGCTGAACAGCCCCAGCTCCCTCAGCCTGTCCTAGTAGCAGAGGTGCTCCAGCCCTCTGATCAACTTTGTGGCCCTCCTCTGGACTTGCTCCAGCAGCTCCATGTCTTTCTTGTACTGAGAACCCCAGAGCTGGACGCAGTACTGCAGGTGGGGTCTCACAAGAGCAGAGTAGAGGGGGAGAATCCCCTCCCTTGACCTGCTGGCCCTACTATTTCTGATGCAGCCCAGGACATGGTTGGCTTTCTGGGCTGCCAGCGCACACTGCCGGCTCATGTTGAGGTTTTCATCAACCAGCACCCCTAAGTCCTCCTCCTTGGGGCTGCTCTCGATCCAGTCTCCACCCAGCCTGTAGTTGTGCTTGGGATTGCGCTGACCCACACACAGGACCTTGCACTTGGCCTTGTTGAACTTTATGCAGTTCGCACTGGCCCACCTCTCTAGACTGTCAAGGTCCCTCTGGATGGCATCCCTTCTCTCCAGCGTGTTGACTGCGCCACACAGCTTGGTGTCGTTGGCAAACTTGCTGAGGGTGCACCCGATCCCACTGTCCATGTTGCTGACAAAGATGTTAAACAGTGCCAGTCCCAGTACCAACCCCCTCGTCACCAATGTCCACTTGGACATCGAGCCATTGACCACAACTCTTTGAGTGTGGCCATCCAGCCAATTCCTTATCCAGCGAGTGGTCCATCCGTCAAATCCGTATCTCTCCAGTTTAGAGACAAGGATGCCGCGCGGGATAGTGTCAGATGCTTCGCACAAGTCCAGGTAAATGATGTCGGTTGCCCTTCCCTTGTCCACTGATGCTGGGACCCCATCATAGAGGGCCACCAAATTTGTCAGGCACGATTTGTCCTTTGTGAAGCCATGTTGGCTGTCATTAATCACCTCCTTACTTTCCATGTGCCTGAGCATAGTTTGCAGGAGGATCTGCTCCATGATCTTGCCTGGCACGGAGGTGAGGCTGACAGGCCTATAGTTCCCTGGGTCTTCCTTCTTTCCCTTCTTGAAAACGAGGGTTATGTTTCCTCTTTTCCCATTGGTGGGAACTTCACCAGACTGCCACGGCTTCTCAAATACAATGGACAATGGTTTGGCCACTTCATCCACCAGTTCCCTCAGGACCCGTGGATGCATCTCATCAGGTCCCATGGACTTGTGCACCTTCAGGTTCCTTAGGCATTCTCAAACCTGATCTTCTCCTACAGTGGGCAGTTCTTTGTTCTCCCAGTCCCTGCCTTTGCCTTCTGTGACTTGTGCAGTGTGGCTAGAACCCTTGCCGGTGAAGACTCAAAGAAGTCATTGAGTACCTCAGCCTTCTCCGTATCCTGGGTGACCAGATCACCTGTTTGATTTTGAAGGGGACCCATGTTATCCCTAGTCTTCCTCTTGTCACTAATATATTCATAGAAACTTTTCTTGTTGTTTTTAACCTCCCTGGTCAGGTTGAATTCTATTAGGGCTTTGGCTTTGTAATTCACAAGATTGTGCCTTTTAAATCTTAAAACCATTGGCTTACCTTCATACTCAGTGAGGGAGGGGAAAAGAGTCTGAAAAGTCAGTCTTTTATTTTACTCTCAATGTAAATGCCAACATCTCCAGGGAAAGGGAGGGAGACACATTTTACCCACAGTAAATAATTATGCTTGCACTTGTCAAGATCATGGCTTTTTAACCTTTGACAACATTCTCCATAGCAAAACTAATACAGCAAGACCTGTGCCCATTAGCACTACATGGGAATTACACAAAGGTAAAATACATTTTCCCCAAGAAAAATGTATTATCTTCAAACCAGACGCAGCTTCTTAAGCAAAACCATAGCCTTTAAAAGGGGGCACAAGGCCTGAACTGGGATACCCGATTAGTGTTTATATAGCAGTACCCACATTTTTTGTCTGCTCCTTTCCAGCCTTCCAAGAAACCACCACAGCAGAGTGCTGGTTTCCACCTCGGGGCTGAGACACCCCTGAGACAACACAAAACGGGGACGGCAAGGCCGAGCCACTGCCCACCCCGGCGTTCCTACCTACGCACCCAAACCCCCACAGCAGGACTCCGACAGAGCAGCAGGGGCACCCCGGGGAGGGACCGGGGCCCAAGGCCCCTTGCAACCGCTCCTCGGAGAGGAGCCGCTCCCCAGACAGCGCCAGCTCCCCGCGGGGCTCCCCAGGCCGAGCACAGAGGCGCCCGGCCATGGCCCTCACGCGCCCGGGGCCCGTCAACGAACGCCGCCGAACCCCGCCGCCGCTTCAAGGCAGGCATCGCGCACGCGCCCAACGGTCCTACACGACCGACGGCAGGATGCACCAATGAGGTGAGAGGGGCGTCTCCGCAGCAGGCCAATCGCTGGGCGGCATGTCGAGGGGGCGGGCCGCGGTGCAGGAGTGCGGCGGCGGGCATGTGGCGGGCGGTGTCGGCA
>VWZZ01005049.1:48675-69004 GCA_013399095.1 Psophia crepitans
GGAGCCGGGGTGCTGGCGGCGGCGGCGGCGGCGGCGGCGGAGCGGCTCCAGGCGGCAGGTAGGGCCCAGCGACGGGCGGCCTAGCCGCTGGGTGGGGGACGAGCTGCTCGCGTAAACCTGCGGCACCGGCAGCGGTTCTCGTGACTTCTCGCTTGGTACTTAGGTCTAGTTCTCTCCTGACTGTAAGCTTAATCATTCTTCAGGGGTTGTCAGAAGGCTCCTGCAGGCCCGCGGCCTCACTGGGTGAGGGAGTGCGTGTGCGGAGCCGGCCCCCCCGTTGGTCAGGCCCTCCGAGCTGGTAACTCCGCGGCCTGAAACTCGCTTAACCCGCTGTGAGGGCCTGCGGGCCAGGTAAGGCGCAGGCCTGGCAGGCCCAAGCGTGGTTGTGAGGCGGCTTGTCAAGGAGGCTGCCGACCCAAAGGCCCTGGGCACTCCTCTGCGCCCTCCAGCTCTGTGAAGTGGTGCCCGCTGTGAAATGCGACGCCTCGGGAGAAAAGTAGCTCTTGGAGATGTGCAGAATCTCATTTTGCAGCTGCAGGAGGATCCAGGGGCTGCCTACTGCAATGGAATCACCCTTACCTCCGCTGAGACCACCAGCCTCAGGGTCACGGCGTTTGTGCTGAACCAGCATCACCTCCCAAGGCCTGCTGTAAAGTGGGGAGTCAGTGGCTAGCCTAGACCCAGCCTGTGTGTAGATATATAAGGGAACTTCTGTGAGGATAGTGATGCAGAGTTGGAGGTGTGTTTCTCTGATATATGCTTCCAAAGAAATTTCCCTTTATAGATAACAGCTTTAGTATCATGATGGCTGGTTACAGGTATAAGCGTTGTGCTCCTAGAGCTCGTTTGTTGTTTTATCTTTTCTGCAAGTCTTCTCCAGCCTAGATCTGACCATGACACCCAGTGTGGCAGAGTGTGTCTGGGGTTGTTTAGACCATTCGTTCTCCAGTAGGCACTGGAGACTCCACATGTGGCTACCAGGCAAATATTTAGCTTTTGTAACCACTGTGTCTAAAGGAGCTGTGGCCACTGCTAATTTTCTGCATGTGTGACCACAGCAGAAGTTGAAAGAGTGCATGAGTCCCTAAGCTCAAAGGCTTTCATTTGCAGAGATCTGATCCAATTTCATATCCCCATTCATGCATATAATTATATGTAGCTATTGTTCTTTTGTTTGGCTTTTTCTTTATACTGGTGAATATAAAGCTTGGCTTTGTGCTGATGCTCAGCCTACCCTAACGTTCACTTTATAGTGGCAGACATGAATTGCTGACAGATTCAAATTATGCCTTAAGTATGCACACAAGTTGCATCTATCTAATTAGGGCAAATTAGAAATAAACTGATTTCATGGTGTGAACAGAAGGTAATTGCACTAATTTAGTAGTTTTGAAGCTGGCTTGCTTAAACTGTTGAAGGACTAAAGCTTTGTCTACAATATCATAGTTCTCTGTGACAGAATAGTCTAGGGAAAACTACTTTGCTTTACTCAGCATGAAGATTAAAAGTACCTTCACACTGCCTCACATAAGCTCCATTTTCAATATACTGATTTCAACTACTTAAGATTTTTAGAGCAATTTCATCACCATCTATTATGACAGGCCTGTTGAAAAGCATTGTTCTGAACAAGTTTTAATATTGTCTGTTTTAATAATGTCTGCTGAAGTACTTGCATTTCATTTACCTTAATTGACAAATACCTGGTGATAGCATTGATTCCTAAGTATTAACAACACAAAATAGGTTACCTAAAAAAACCTTTGTTTGCTAACTGCTGTCTAGTGATAGCATGTTATTTACCAGAAGAATGCTTACTTCTCAACTTTGATGGTTTTAAAAATGAATTATAAAAGTCTGTAGTTCATGTTGTGTTGTCAGTAGCAGACCAAACTCTGTAGTGAGTGTCTAGCTTACGCTGTAATTTGGTTCATTGCCGTTTTATGTCATCTTAACTAGTTGATTTTTGCAATTAAAAAGATAAATTGCCACTGTATTATTTCTTCTGTCTGTTCCAGATGCGATTCTTCCAAAGTTCAACATTGACTTTGTTGTAGCTCTGCTGAGGCAAGAAAATGCTAAAGACATCTGTGTCATCCAGCTACCTCCAGAAATAAAATACTGTAATTATTTTATAATTGTGAGTGGATCTTCAACACGACATCTCCATGCAATGGCACATTACATGCTGAAAATGGTAAGACAGTTCCCACTGTACTCTCTGTGTTTTGTGGAATGATTTTAAATGTTGTGAAAAGGAATCTTCTCTGGGATTGCATTTATAGGGGGTATACCTGGCAAGATGAAACTAATTATCCTTATGTTATTTAGTTCTGAATACATCTAGCAACTAACTGTACTTTTTTCCTTCAGTGGTACTACTCAAAGCGTAGAGAATATATTTTAAAAACAGACCTCGTTGTATTTAGAGCAGTGATGGCATTAGCACAGTTTGGCTAGAACAAGGATGATGTGAAGTGGTGACGATGACCTGTGTCCACTTTTGTCTTATGTCCAGCAAGCTTCATAGCTATTCCCACTCATTCAAAATAGCTTAATCTGACTGTTCTTAACCCCTAATCCCTAAAATTTCCAGGTTTTCAGGTGTATTGTAAGGCTCGAAAAAAGATGGCATGGCATGAGGCACAGGATCCCCTCATGGGCTTACTGAAGCAAACTACTAGTTAGTAGTCACCATACTGTGCATGAACAGGAGGAGAGGCAGTAGTGTCAGCAACCACCCTTGCACAGAAATCTTTCAGTGTTTGGCTTTAGTGGAATGGGAGCTTTTCAGGACAAAAATGAAGGTCGGAATAAGAGTAACAGGTAGAGCTTGGGGATAAGGACTGGATGCAGGGAGGGAAAAACTTTATGGCTGGAAAAGAGCCAGCTGACTGTTACAAAGCACAGTGTGAGGAATATGACTAGCCCCCATCTCAGTCAGCTGTCTGTATTCAACCTGTAATTTGCCTTCTCTTCACACTCTTTCTTTCCCTTCCTGACCCTATTTTTTCCTTTGGCTCTTGGTTTTACTTTCTTCCTTCCAGTCCCATGGGTCTCAGCTGTGAGACTTGACGGAGTGGGAAGGAGAGAGGAAGAGATGATAACGTTTTTCAGTGCCTTTCTGAGCAGGTGAGGGGAGGAGTTTCTTCAGTTCCTGCAGAGAACACATGCATCTTTACAAACTAAAATTTTGCTTTAAGCTAGAAGTTGCCTTAGATGATTTCTAAATTTAAGTGCTTAATTGTACTCTGTTACTTGTGTAACTTGTTAGTCTTAAATCAATAGCTCTCTATTTCCAGACCAGGAGAGATCAGTGAGTGCTGCCCACCCTCCCGAGTCATGCCTGTGCTGCAACTGGCTGCTCCCTCTGGTGGCCGGAAGAGCAGCTCTGCTGCGAGGGCAGAGCCTGTGGGGAGACACGGTGTTCTGGGCATCCTGAGAATCCGGGAAGCCTGGCTGAGTACTCAGGAGTGGCTGAGCTTGCCTGGCATCGAAAGTTTTGTAGGCAAAAAGTAAGCTGAAGCTTAAGATGTAAAGCAGAGCAGGTGCTTGGGATTCCTGCTAGGCAGCTGGCCAGTTTTACCACTACAGTATCTAAAATGTTGTGGTAATGCATGATTTACTCAGACTAAAATACTGAGGTGCTCACACGTAGCATAAGGTCTTTCTGCTTTTCTTCCAGTAGCTTGTAGATGGCCAAGTCCCAACTACTGCTTACTCCTTCCGGCCTGGTTTCGTGTTAGAGGAAAAACCTGACACTTGGCTTTATTATAATGTGTTCACCATTACACAGCCTCTAAAGGCAAGGCTGAAAGAAGTTTGTAGTGGAGATCAGCCTTTCCAACCTGTTACGCAGCTGACAGCAGTGCCTGCTGGGCACTTCAGTATTTTTAAGCAGACTTTCAGAGGGTCTTTGACAATTATCTGCTTTTAAGGATCTCTCTCAAGCTATCATAAAGAAAGGAAGGTAGAACTTGTTCTGAATTACATTTTGAAAGTTCTCCCTTGTGGTTTGCAAGCTGGGACTATTGTCTGGCAGCTAACATTGTGTGGGAACGACCAGGAACATTGCTTTCCCAGTGAAGTAGGACTTACTTGCTAGCCAGCCATGCTTTTAGAGCCTGTTATTTTGTATTTTGTCTTTCACGGCAGAAAGGACCGTTAGAGCTATGCAGTTTCACTGTTTCTTTGTGGCTTTGTGCTGAAATAAATGTTGTTTGGTTTGTTTTTTAATTTCAGTTTGAAAAAGGTTTCCATATTTTATATGATTGACTGCTTCCACTAGAAATAAGGTAGAAGTTTGAATAAAGGAGCTCTGTGAAGATGCAGCTAACTTCACTCTAATTTTTCTTTTTTTTTTTTTTTTTTTTGTACTGTTGATGCTTCTTGTGAAGAAACAAATAGGTTATGGCCAGATCCGAAGGAGACAACACTTAGGCCTCTAGTTGTCAAATTTCTTCAGCTCTGGTGGGTGCTCAGGTTCTTTATGTACTAGGTGGGGAGAACCAGGCCTCTCAAGCTGGCATCTAGGAAAGCTGCTGTGTTGGTTAGGGAACCAACTGCCTCGCCCTAGCTGAGCTTTTGCAGTCCAGCTTTGAGCTACCCACTCCCCTCTCTCACAGTGGTTTATAGCTTGGAAACCTGTGTGCCAGTGGTGCTTTCCCCCCGTCTTGCACCGCCTGTCCAGAGCGTGCTCTCAGGAGGCAGGAGGCTTGTTTGAATGCCTTCCTCATGGCACGCATTGAAACTTGTTTTCTCCCCACGCACCCATGTGAGAAGAGGATAAGCTTGGCTCTCCATTTCTGCATCCTTGACTGGCCGATGTGAAACAACAATGAAAGGTATCTGAAAGCAAATAAAACTTGGTGGTCATGGTCATTACAGGAAACCTATAACTGAAAGACTAACTAAAAAATTGCATTCAACATTCATGGATTTGATACTGAATCCCACTGAGAAATCTGTACTTATTTTCCACTGCTACAAGTGTAGTTTGTTTTTTTTTATACATTTTTCTTGTGCAGACCCCAGAGGCAGTGTTAAGTAATCTGAACCATTTCAGATTAAAAACTAGTCTAGACAACTCAGCAAAGGCCAGCTTATCTGTTAGGTTTGAGTGCTTTTAAATAAATGTGAAGTATTTAATTTTCTGCCGTTGTTTCTCTCTCAGTACAAGCATCACAAAGAAGAAAGTGATCCTCATACTCAGATTGAAGGGAAAGAGACAGATGACTGGCTGTGCATTGATTTTGGTAAATATTTGTGAATCTGACAAATAGTTCTGGATGAGCTCTTTGCTGAAGGATGCATCTCACCGTGAACCGTGGTTGCTGGGGAGAGTTCGTAGTACTCTGCTGTTTTGGAATTCCAGTTGTCGTTGAGATACTAAATTCTCACGTAAGATCATCGGCACTGAGAAGAAAGCAGTAGCTACTCTTGAGTGGTTAAAACAGGTCTTAAATCAAAAAGTAACAGTAGTGGAAAGAGAAAAGGTACTTCAGTCAATTTTCTCAGGTTTATACAATCCCTGTTTGGGTGAGTGGGGGGGTCTTAGCGCGCTGCCCTAATAGCGAACTTTTGTACAGACTTTTCCACTGCCCAGATCATACTAGGACACAGGGTAAAACCTCAGTCCTAAGAAATGGAGTTTAATTCTTTATTCTGCAAGCGCAAAACTCTGCACTAACATAAAAGACTTTGCATTCAGAAAGCATTTCTCCTTCACTGCTAGCTCTAGAATCTCATCCTGTAATTTTGTGTTTTGGCTTAAAAGAGAGTACTGAGGGGTGAGGAGCACTGCAGCCAGTGATGTTAAGCCTTGCTTGCTTTACTGTCAATGATTTAATAGTTATAACTGAAAACATTGACATTTTAAGGGCATAACTAGAAAAAAGTACCTTGACAGTACACTGGAATTAACATTCTCAACTATTGTTTGCACAGAAATAATGAAACCTTGTAAGAAAGACAAACCTTATTACAGCAAAGTTTGAAGCTGGTTCCTTATAAAAAAGACCTGAGAAGTGTGAGCAGCACACCTAAGGAAAATTACTTGGCTGTAGCTGGATCTTATTGGTAATCTAGGAAAGCTGAAAGTCCATCTGTAACCTTAGGGAGGGGACTCTTTCAAGTAAAATGTCTTTCAGCTTTCTTCTTTGGTCTTCAGTCTTGTGATGGTGTTTTAATTTAAATTCTTGTCCCTCTCATTCTCCTGGCTAGGTAGTCTTGGAGTCTTTTGAAGGACTCACCAATTACTCACACTGCTCAAGAACTGGAATCAGCAACTTAAGCAGCGACCTCCATCAGCTCACCTGTTGTATCTAGCCAGAATGGGGGTGGAAAGCTTGAACTCTCTGTGCAGCTGGCAGTGTACTAGTGCTTTGCAGTTCATATTTATTTATTGCAAATTTCTGTTTTGTGCAGGTAGCATAGTGACGCATTTCATGCTGCCAGAGACACGGGAGGTTTACGAACTGGAGAAGCTGTGGACTCTCGGTTCCTACGATGACCAGTTAGCACAGATAACTCCACAGTCACTGCCAGAAGACTTTATATTTGGACTGACTCCTAACAGCAGTGATGATCTTGAGACAAGAACTTAATGCAGCTGCTGAGTGGAAAGAGAAATGAGCGTGCCATCACATATCTGAGACAGTCAGTCTTGATTCCTGACTTAACAGCCCCTCTGGTTGATCAATGTAAACAATGTATTTATTGAATGTGCCTTGGTAAAGTTCTGAACAAGCTACAGAAATGATCAGAATGATAGAGTCATTAGAATAATTTAGGTTGGAAAAGACCCTTAACATCAAGTCCAGCCATAAAATACCAAAGAAGGAATCCTGTCATATGGGAGCTTCCTGGAGGAGCCACTGTCTCAGCAGAGTTTGCAGTGAGAAGGGCGGGACAAAGACAGCTGCTTAAGCTTCTTAGCCTGAAACTCGTGCGCAGCCTCTTTTTCCAGTATCTTTGAAACACCTGCCTGTAGCAGCAGTGCAAAAACAACTTGAGTGCTGCAAAGAAAAACTACCTGAAATAGCACAGTTTAGGTGAGGCTTCTTGAATTAAATCATTTGCTTCTGGTCACAGTGAAGCAAGTCATGCTTTGAGTTGAAGGAGAGAAAACAGTGGTGTTACTGAGCACAGAAAAGACGAGAGCAGCAGTGACAAATAAATGCGTCTTGAGTTAACAGAACAGTAAACTGAATTTTTTTCAGCCAAGGCCAATCTGGTTTTTATTAGTAAAAAAAAACAAAACCAAAAAACCCCAACCCAAAACAAAACATGAAGAGCTTCCATTCCTTGTCTTCATGTTAAAGCCTTCAGCTCATTTAAGTGGGCAGTTGCCCCTCTCCTAGTTTTCCTCTCACCTGGTTTCTGGAGGACACTGAGGCAACATGCTGTGGCAATATAAACCTTCAGCTCCTTTGAGGCAGGTGAAAGTAGCCCTAAAGGAAGCCCTTAGTCACTGAGCATTACTTGCTGCCACCAGACTGTTCCGTGCTTTCAGAAGCCACTGGGCAGAGTGACCTTACTCTGACTGCTGCATAGGCTAATAACAGTTAAAAGAGCCTCAAGAAGGTAACAAAATGTTTATGTAAAGCAAGATGCTTTTCTCCACTACAGGACAGAGCTTTCAGCGTAAGATTAGGATGAATTTCTTCTGGAGAAGCTTGTTCTGCTCAGCCAGCAGATGCTGAGGTAACCACCTTTTTCCCCTCCCAAAGTCCCACAAACTACTTCAAGCCCTGCCTGCATCACTTCCCTGCACAGCAGCTGCTGTTTGTAATTCTCAAAGAAAGTGACCTTGGGGTTGGTGTTTTGTTTTTTTTTTTTTGTTGGGGTTTGGGGTTTTTGGTGTTTTTTTTTTGCCTGTGGTTGTGTTGTACAGGGGAAAGTGTGTGTGGTTTGTTGATTTATTTAAAAAAAAAAAATCCCAACCTTCACCCTCATTTCAGCCTGGTCATGTTCTCTTGCCTCTGTTCTTCTAGGAATAACTGCCCCCACGTTCACCTCCTCTATGAGGCAGCAGATAGTTCTGCAAATTAAGCAAGGAGCTTTTATTAAATATAGTTAAACTGCAGAGAAAACATTTTAACCCACAAAATAAGGGTATTGCAAAGAAAGATTTTCAAAACACTTCATGATGCTTGTCAGTAAGTAATCCATGGCAGGGGGAGATAACCTTGGCTGGCTTACAGAGAGCCGAGTTCTAAATCAGGCATTTCCTCTTAGGAGGGATACGTAGGAGTAACTTTGGATCATTCCCTGAAACCATTTGCCTTTTGCTGCTGCTGCAGAGAAGTAATATGGGATGGGTAGAGGCAGGTTCAGCAAACATTATGCCATTATGTGAAGCCCCATTTAGTAACCAGAACCACATAGGGTATCCTGTCTCAAAGAGCACAGTATCAAAAGGAGCGCCCAGAAAAGAATGGTAAGAGGGGGAACAGCTGCTGTGTGAACACAGTAGGACTGTTACCCCTTTCCAGCACTCAGAGTCTGTAAGGCCAGACACTCCACCCCCAAAAAACAAAACCAAATTAACCTGTGAGATAAAAACCAGTAAAATAAAAAAGTGGAACTGAATTTACTACCGAAGCACATTGTGAAAAGGAGTTCTGTGGAAGATTCACTGGTTACTGTTAACCAGCCAGAACTGCCAGCTCAGGAACCTGAGACCTTCCTCATCCCCCACTTAACAGAAGCCGTCCTCATCTGTGCCCAGCTGCTGCCATGCCACAGGCAGGTGACCTACCTGACTCCCTGAGCCTTTGGCCCCACTCTCTGAAAAGCTGGGGCCTAGGTATTGACAGAGCATGCCTGGCTGGTCAGTGCTGGGCAACCTTAAAACCCTTTCGGAAGGAAAAATATGGGAATGGTTTCTGTTTTACAGATCCAGCCACTTCTGTGTAAAATAAAAATACTGAGCAGCTTGTCCAAGGAGTATCGATCCACCATTCAGTCCTGTCCAGAGGCAGGTGCAGGTCTGGCTCTGTGCTGGATCCCTTGATGGTGACATGAACAGGAGAAACCATTATCAAGGGGGGACTTTTGTCATCATTTCACCCATTTCCTGCACTGCACTTGAGTAACTTTGTTACCAAGCGACATTTGCGGCCATCCTTGAGCTGAGGTCTCTGTTACAGCCCAGCTTGAGCGCTTACTCCACAATTTCTCATTTTCTTTTAAAATCCTGTGCCCTAGTACCACATGGAGAGCATGCTGGCCTGCACTGCTTTATTTCATGTAATGGAAACTAATACAAAGAGCGCATGCCTTTGAAACCGTGGCTTGGGAATAAAAGCTTTGGAAGGTTAGAAGCAAATAAAAGCATCATGATTAGGCAAATGCATAAAACGGTCAGGGGTTTAGCTGTCGCAGATGCACCAGCGATACAGAGGAAGGCTTAACTTCTTACGCTGCTCAAACGGCAGGGATGCCAGCTGGGAGAAGGTAGCTCACTACTGATGGGAAAAGTGAGCTGAGCAGAGTTCCCTGTGAAATGCAACACCCTGTGCAGTGTCTGCTACAGGCATAATTTCTTCAATTCCTTCTTCTGCTGGCTGGTCCCAGTAAATGAGCTGTGAAGACAAGTGGGAGGGTACAGGAGTTTGGAAAACAAGTTCAGTTTTCCATTCCTCTTTACAAGATACAGAATTCTATTATTCATGATGCTTCTTCATTCCCCAACCCCTCCCCCTCACTCCAAAGCGTTCAGTTGAACATCTAAGCTCCTTTCTGTTCCAAATAACATCACCAAGGATGTAAGTGGAGAGGCAATACCCCCTCACTGACAAGCAGCACGTTTGGGTGGTGACAGTAGGAGAGAGATACAGGTTTTAGTCACATTTGCTTGCTGGTGTGACTGGTTCTGCCTATCCAAGCCGCTGGGGCCACGTTCAGTGCACAGCTCCATCACACTGAGAGCGCACAAGTGAAGACTGGGTAAAAAAGAGCCCCAAAAAACCCCCAGAATGCAATTCAGATCTCACTTCAAACCCATTAAAGACTCCTTTAAATGTTTGCCCTGGGTCGGGACTGTTGCGTACATGTCCCTTACACAGCAAATCCGCCTAAGTGATCTACGTAAGGCTGAAACCATGACCTATAGGTTGCGCTGCAGACCGCATAGCATTGTTAGAGAAGAGGGAGAAGATGAATTATAAGCCACAGAAGTCACTGTTTTTCTTGGGAAGCGCAAACATTGTAACCTGGCTGCTGGATGCCCTGGCAGCTATGGAATACCTGTGGGGGACTCTTCATCCTTATCCAGTTATTACTATGGATAGAAAACCATTTTTGATCAAAGTCCCACAAACACAATCTGTCCCTGTGCCTCATTACTTTAAAAAAACACCACACAACTTTATCTGATGATAGGAGTTAAACTCTTTATTCCATTCAGAGGCATCTGGCAAGTGGAGCTGCATTGGGGGGCACATTACAGATGAAAAATGATCCATACTTTGTGGATATTGAAATCATTTACAGTATTTACTTTCTAGCTATTCCCAAATACTCCAAATTACCAAGTCTCAATTGAAAAGAAAAACATGATTTACCATACTAAGTCTAGAAATTTAAGAGATGACAGTATTTAAATCAGCAGATGTAAATGCAGCGCCTATTCGCAAAGTAATTTTAATGGAAAATAATGAAGTCAAATCCTTCTCAAATGTTAAGAAAGGAACGTCAGACTGACTTAAGCCTCAACAAAAATTAGGATGCTATGACTTTTCATACTTCAGTAATTTTTAAATTCATTGTAAGAAAAAAATTATCCTAAAGGCTAGATGAAGGTCACTGTCAAAAAAGGAAAAGAAACTCATTTTTCTTTGCTAAAACTACAACATAAGTTTGTGGTTTTTAAACCAATTAGTAAAGAAGAGATGCAGGAAAAACACTTCAGACCATTTTCAAAATCTAATCTGTACAACAATGATCTTTGGGAAAATTATCTAGTCTATGTAGTAATGCCTCTATTTCAACATGAACCTAAGAGGTAGATAACAAAATGATGAAACAAATGTTTTTGCTCGTTGTGCCCCTCAAATCAGTGCAGCATGGTGATTCTGATCATCTCATGCACAAAAAACATCACAAAAAAAGGTTCAGAGGTAATAGCATGGCTCTGTCGACCACACACACAGGCGCGCACGCGCACACACACACACAGCAGTCTTTATGCACCATGTGTTGCCACATATTTTTTTTCTTAAACTGAGGTAGACTGAAGTTTATTGTAGAAACTTGAATGTGTCACTATTACCACAATCATCATTCAAATTACATTCGGAAATTAAAAAATTTGGTAACTTTCCTGTTATCCCTGCCTTTTGACATTTTTTTTTCTTCTCTAATGGTTGGTTGCAGAACGTGCATAAATCCTGCTGCATCTATTATAAGCCAGGCTAGAGAGGTTGTTGGTTTGTGGTTGTTTGTTTTTGTTAATTTTTTTTGTTTGTTTTTTTTTTGTAATAGTTTTTTAAACCTTCAAAGTGGCTTAGTGTGGCCCATAACAGCGGCTGGATATGTAAACTTAGCCTTTCATTATCTTTCAATGTGATCAAACACTGTTTGACCTTCCCCCATCGTGGTAACTGAAAGCAGTATGATGTGATCTGCAGACAGCAGAGACCCTCCTGGCCTCAAATACGCTCTAGCAGATCGAGTGTTCTATCAAACTGAAGATGAAGCTTGCTCTTTGAACAAAATGGCAAAGTCCAAATGGGCTGCAAATGGTTAAATGTAGCATTATTAGGTAGTGATGGTCAAAGGCACAAAGGGTTCATGCATTCAATCAAGTAGCACAAAAAAAAAATTCAGCCTCTTGCAGCCTTCTAAATTTTTCCCCCAACCCCAGCCTCTTGCCATCACTTCCTTGTCCTGTTCCCAAAAAAGTACCGTCACAAACTTTTTCATCCCATCTTAAAAGAAAACTAAACGGCATTGCTGCTATCAGAATGTTGGCATCATTCACTATCTTTTGAACATTCACTGAATTTTTTTTTTTAAACAAATGATGGTGTTGAAGCCCTCAGAAAATCTGAGGCTATGTTTTTTTTACCCACCTTACTCCCATCAGCCAGCAACTAGAAGTGCTCTACTATATTTTTCCCCGATAAGTCTGTAGTACTCCTGGCTGGTGGCTGATCAAATTTTAATTTTTTTTAAAAAAATAAAATGCTCAAGAACTATTAGCTTTATAAAGTATACAAAATACCAAAAAAAAAAAAGCAAAAAAGGAACAATTTCTCATTGAGGTACTAAATGCCTGAGGTAGTTTAGTAAAATGCATATTTATCTTTTTATGCCCTGGCCAACACCATTCAACACTTCCCTTAGGTTATTCATGGCAGTGTTATGTAAAAATGCAACCAAATTCTTTTTAAAAAATGCCACTTGTTTCAACATTGGGACTAACACTTAAACTTTTGTCAATACCCTTGCTCTAACCCTAGCCCACCCGCAATCCCACCCTCCAAATGTGTTTCTTCTTTTACGACTGGACCTATAAGAGCAATGCCTTTTCTTTTTTTGTTGTTGTTTTTTTCTTTTTTCTTTTCTTTTTTTTTTTTTTAACCAGTGAACTCAGAAGAGAAAGCTTCATTAAACCAAGTTCTAAAATTGTTGGGGAATAATAAGAACAATAAAAAAGACTAACGAGTTTATGTTAAATTGTGAGAATAGAACAAAAGGGAAGTGAAGGGGTCCTTATTTTAAAGCTGGGTTTCAAAAGTTTGAGAGAGCCTAAAGAATACATTCTCAGAGACAGCGTTCAACGGTTGCCTGGTCCTCGAACAGGTGATTGGCTTGGTGGATCTTCTGCATATAACTTCAACAGGTGCTCACCACCCGTCTCTCTGTCGCACAGTCTGTCTTTGGTCTGGCATCTGTCTCTGATGGGCCGTTTCCTAAACCTTTATTTTCGTCTTGGCTGAGGCTGTCCACTTTGCAATGTTTTTTGCTGTTGCTGCTGCCTTCTTACCTGAGCCAGTATTTCCTGAATTTTTCTCTGAGCAAGCTGAAGGACATAAAGAAGAAACCCATCATGACACCATCCTGCAGTGACCGCTGTTTACAACAGACTATAGGTGCTACTGGCATTAAGAAAAACTGAAATAGTAAGTTCCTCATACTGACAAGATTACTCATCAGTTAAAATACACTGGGGCTAGTCATTATGTGCAACTTAGTCTTTCATTTTTCTTCTTTTTCCACCTACAACAACTACCCGCATGGTCAGTTTTCACATCCGTGATATAGAAGGCATGAGCATAGGAAGGTGGCTACCAACATTAAGATTATTGAAGCTACAGGCTACTTTCATTTTATTCCTCTGGAGGTACTAATGTTTTAGAAGAACCACTATTTTAATAGTGGAAATTTTTTTTAATACAGGAAGGAATCCAGAAAGTCAGATTTACAGGACTTACCAGCCCTCCCATCTCTTTTCTGAACTACAGTCACCTGTAGCAAAGTATCAAAAGGAATTGGTCTGAACTAAGAGTTAAATGAGGGAAGGAATCCTGCGATCCCTTTCTTTACGATATTAAACCAGCAGACTGGGCAACGTGGACAAATTGCATATCTAGGTGCAGTTCTTGCCAGGTCCTGTGAGATGGCTTGTATCCCCCATCTGAATTTCAGTCCCATCACAGCTTGGGTTTTCTTTCGCTTTGAAAGTTTTAGCAGTGCCAGAGCCTACATAGCTTGGTAGGAGAATTTAAGAAGATGGTTTTACATCTGTAAAAGTGCAATATTGTTATAAATCTCTCTCAGGCGCGAGGCAAGTTTATCCCAGCAAGAGAAGCCTGGCAAGCAGTGCTTTCTGTATCCTGAGTAAGCCTTCCATCCCTTGGCTCTCTACACAGATATGAGGGACAAACCGTGGAAACATCAGGGTAAGACACAAATTCATTCCAGTCCTCCTACCTGGCATGCATAGAAGTGACCAGTTATTTTCACAACCACCTGATCATTTTCATCAGGTGTCTGGTCACGAGGGACTACAACTTCTGCACTTGTCAAGTTTTGAAGCTCATTTACCTATAAATAGAAAGTAGAAATCAGAAAAATCTTAAACACACACATATCCCACAACCACCAAGCCTCGAAAGATACTGCTGACCGCAGAAACATCATCCTCTAAGCTCTGTTTAAAAAAAGGAACCCACAAACAGAAAGCATCTTTGTGCAGCAGTAGGCACTTGGCAAGATGAGCTTCTTGTGTCTCAACATAAATTAGCACCAAGTTCTCTAGGTTCGTAGAAGTGTTTTGAAGACTAAATACAACACGCAGAAGGTGTTAAATACATGACTTAAAAAAGCAAATAGATGCCACAGTGTTTACAGTTGAGTTTACAAGTTTAAGGTCAGAACACTCATACAATGTATAATGTAGGGAAGAAAAAAGTCAAAGTATTTATACATTTTTCCTTGAAAAACCACCACAAGATGGAGAACTCCAAACAGAACAGTGAGAGGTGTCCAGATTATTTTCAGTAGCCTATAAGCTTCCACAGTGTTATGTGAAGGTAAGGTTAGAGTCTTTGTCCCATTTACACCCATTTTATTTTAGAAATGCATAGCATTATTTAACCAAAAATGGTTGAGGTGAACAACTTTTCAGAGATGTTTGTCCTTAACCTCCTACCAATGCAAGTAATGGAAGAGGTCACGTTGCCTCCTGGCACTTAACTTCAAGATCCCATTGGAGTCTGGGATGGAGACCCAAGACTGAACTGTTTCTTTGCATTTACCAGCTAGCTCCTGACTTAAAACCATATGAAAATACTGGCATATCAGCACCTTTTCAGGACTGAAAAAATCGCAGTGATGTTATTTTATGCAACAAACTATGCCTAAGAAATGCCATCAATTAAGTTGATACTTTCTCTTTTTTTGTAATATCAAGGTCTGAACATGTCTTAGCTTCCTACCATATACTTAGAAATTACGTTTTCACTCAGTTTTGGCCAGAAATGCCACCTTTGGAGAAATTTGGTTTGATTTTAATTAAACGAGATTAGTGAAATCTTTTTGCAAAATCTGGCATAAGCTAAGGTTTAGCAGAAGCAGGTCTTGAGTGGGAACCTATTCATTTAGAATGAAAGAACTACATTTCCATTAATAAAAGCCCTGCAGAGCTGACTGGAACTATTGATTTTTGTTAGATTACTTTATTATTTATTTTGTAGGTGAAATAAATCATTCCATGAGATTGGCTTCTCTTGACTCCACACTAGAAGAAAGGCAAGCTTCACAAGTACAGCTAAGAAAATAGCTCCTGCTTTAACATAACTTCAAAGGATTAGCTATTAGGTACCTAAATGTTTAAAGTCTTATACACGTGTTTCTTATTTCAGTGTGTATATAATTGAACAACTTCAAAAAGTTTAAATTTCAGCTACTTACTGTTTTGCCTCCTTTACCAATAACTCTACCAGCAGCGTAGGATGGCACTTTTATATGAGCCTCAAGTTTCACTTCTTCTTTAGGTCCAAAGAAATTTTCTTCTTTAAGTTTTCCATAGATTCTCCCTTGAGCCTGCAAAAATGCTTTCAGTTAGAGAAGGTGCTTGTTGAAATCTAGTTAACTTCAAGAAATTCCACAGAAAGGCGAATTCTCAGTACCCAACCTTGACAAAGCATTTTCCTAAGAAATACAATAACTATTTTGCTAAAAGAAGTCTTTGTACCAAACTAGGAAGCACCGCCGTCCAACTATAAAGATTGCATGACAAACCAGGGAATCATGGAGCAATTTAACAGAGATCATTATTATTCCGCTTTTCAGTAGAAACATTGCTTTTAAAAGAAACTATTGCATCTCTGTAGAAGTAAAGAGTGGTGGAGAAAAGAACTGTATCTGAAGGATTTATTATACCCAGAAGCACAGAATGCAATTAATTGGCTCAGAAACACATTCTTTAAAGGATGCTAAACTAAAAATAAAGCCACACACACCCCCCCAAACAAGTCACGGGATAAAGAACTCCAATTAGAGCAAACAGCTTACTTTTATAATCCATTACAACATATTGTTTAAAAATAAATCTGAGCTTGCTCAATTTTCTGAAGTGAAAAATCAAACTGCCTAGATCTAAATAGCACCTTGGGAACAGTATTACTCCAACCAGCACACCGGTCCCTTTTCTGAGGAACACGCAAGCGGCCAGGTAGCAAGAAGAATGCCCGCTGAGACTGAGCTCATGAATTTTGCTGACTTTTAAACACATTTATTTCCTTATTCCCTACCATTCATCAGTGAATTCTTGAAGTGGTAGCTAGATCTTCTACTCTGCATCTCCTAAATACATCAAAAGAACATTTCTACTGAGATACTGAAGAGAGATGCTCCGTAAAGACCATAAACCTAGGACCACAAAGCCTTTCCAGTTCAGATTCTTTATCACCTTCCTTAAATCACGCTCACCAGTGCTGTCACTGCATACATGCTAAATCCAAGCATCTTATAGGCCACCACTGCAATGGAATATGAAAAGTCCAAAACTATTGTATTTTAAATAATAGCAGCTTATTTTGTCTTATTTCTAGCTCATGACCTAAAAGGCTGATCAAGTTCATGCTACTCTGGAATGGGTAAAATGAAAAACATTTATTTTGTGACCTTGGAGCCAAAAGCTCTTGGTCTTTTGGGTAAGTCAGCCTCCACCTGAAGAGTATACAAAAATATCTTTATCACATGGCATTGACCTAGGTGGGATACTGCAGGTCATGGGACGCCGTCACAGAGGACAAAAGCTACCATCTTTCCAGCCAGACAAAGGACCACACAAAAAAGCCATACAAAAACTCAGTACAACTACCATGTTCTGGCACTATCAGCAGCCCTAGAATCTGAGATTCCTGCTCCGGAAAAATACTTCAAAAGGGTTTGCCAAGAGCAGATTAAATACTACTCCCAGCCATCATCTTGAGCTAGAGATTTTGAAACTATTTCCCAAATTTGTTAGACAGTAGCCAGGATAGCCCTTTTTATTTCAATAGCAGTGCTTTGAAATGTGTATGTGCATAACACCTCAACCACCTGTACAGGCTGCAGGGCTCAGCAGGAGAAGTACCACAGGAAGAAAGCATGCATTACTGCTGAATTATAAAGCAAGGTGGGACGCTGACCTTTTAAAAGGCAGTAGATGTATTTCCAACATCCCAAATCTTTCAGCTCTTGAAAAAGTCTTTAAGGAAAGGAAACAGCCTAACTGGGGTGCAGGTCCTTCACAGTAAAACAGTGGCTGAAATATGTTGTCTACACTAGATTCTACTTTGCTTGCACATGTCCCGGATCCAAGGCAACATGATCATCTCCGAATATTGGTGTCATGGGCATGCCTAAACTCCAGGGAGCACTGCAACAGAGGCTGTAAACAGTGGTATAGTCTCTTCCCATCGCCCTGCTAATAAATAGCCCTGCATACCACAACATCCTCAGGCTGCTGCTGCTGAGGAAGAAAGGGGTGTAGCCACTGCAGCTACCATGGACATGAATCACAGACAACGCAACACAATGTAGTAGGGAAAGGATGCCAAACTCACAGGCTCTGGGATGACACTTCCTCTCCAAGAGCTGATTACTCATTTGAGCAGCAGCTATTCCCTCTTCAAGTTGTTGTGCACCCAGATTATGTTCTTGGTGCGTAACAGGCAATAGCTTATGCTCAAAGATAGGGAAGACCCTTCTTAAACAGAGCTGAAGGACAGCAGTAACGAAGCTTGGCCCTGACTGTAAGGTATGCTT
Source organism: Psophia crepitans (assembly GCA_013399095.1). Classification (NCBI taxonomy): domain Eukaryota; kingdom Metazoa; phylum Chordata; class Aves; order Gruiformes; family Psophiidae; genus Psophia; species Psophia crepitans. The sequence goes on from VWZZ01005049.1 coordinate 66,442, forward strand.
CAAGTTAACAGTGGTGATGAAAGAAAGGACTGAACTCTGCCCATCTCAGTCAAGAGGGCATTGCTCCAAGAGTAGTAAAACACTACAAGGAGTGAAGCTGAAGGAAGCCCCGAGGGATAATCCCTGTCATTCATTAGGCCAGCATACTCCGGAGCATCAGCTGTGCTAGTACATTGATCCCTTTTTGCAAGTAGAAGCCCAAGCGTAGAGAAGTGACTGATTGATGTGGTTTAAACCTGTGCACGGGGTGCAGAAAAAGGAGACTCTCCTCCTTGCATGATCCAGGTTGGGGAGAAGAGCTGGCAAAAGAACCCTGTGGGATTGCAAGTCTATCTTGGGGAGGAAGCCTGAGGACAAGCCTGTGCCTACATGAAAAGTCAGGATAAGGGACATCCAAAGATACTTCCACTTGCTACTGCTTGAGGGCAAGTTTACTGGTATCTGATGGAAAGAAAAGGTAGCCAGGATCTGACCTGGTGCTGATCCCAGATCACAAGAGCACCCCATGTGTGAAAAGTACTATGTGGCCAAGCCCACATGCACAGAGAAAATCTCAAGGAAGCAGAGCTTCTAAATTATGCTTCGCCTTCAGTAGCTGCTCAAAAGTGTATGGTAACTGAAGCAATAATCCCAACTGCATCTAGTTTGCTATTACCACTGCAAAATACCTGTCCTGATACTTCTCCAAAACTCCTAAAGGCATTAATGAAACTGATTCTAGATATGCCTGAAATGTGTGCACCTCCTTCTTGCAAGATGCCCCAAAGCAAAAATACAAAGACAAACATGAGAACAGGCAAGAGAACAATGCCAGGACATGAACTCTCAAGTGACTTTCTACCTGCTCTGGGCCTCATCTGTGATGAAGCCAGGCTACTGCACTGAGCTGTCTCCATCACTCCTAACGTGGTCAACTCCTTTTTGGGGTAACTAGATTTATCCCTTGGCACTTACAGCAGAAGGCCACTCCAGAACTCAATTTGGACACAAATGGGATAATCACGTTGAGTATCTCCTTTGTAGTTGTAGTGGAAATACAATTAAAAGTCTTGCATTTATCTGTAGAGCTACCCAAAAAGCATTTTCCATTTGGCACGCAACAGTAACCTGGGAAGACTCAGTCTCTCATCATCAGCTTTGTTATTTCAATTAAACACACTAAACTGTTGCATGTATTAAGACAGGCTAGAAAGACCGAACTATTGTACTCTTAGATAAAAAGGGAAAATTAGGAATGCGATATAGCTGTATTTTCATGCTAGACTTGATTCTAACCTACATGGAACTCCCACCAGTTTTCAGGTGACCAAAACATGGCCTCTGATAGCATTGTATTACTTATCTTCATACGATAAGTACAAGAGACATCCTTCAGCAAAAGGAAAGCAAATATCAAGCATTTACTAAAATTCTGAATAAAATGGTGCTTGGAACTAAGTGTTTTCAATATTATCCCTTACAGTCTAAAGGCCACTACAGACCGACAAGTTATGTTGTACCTTGAATTGAGCTTCTGGAGGTCCAGTGATGATAACCATTCTCAGCTTGGCATCTGGTCCTTCAGCAGGGGCAATCTGGAATGGATAAACATAGCTTTTGGTAGCTGTCTTTTGAAGGAATAGTTTAAAGCCACCTCCTCCCCGTTTCAGTCTCACATTCTGTTCAAGAGTGAAAAATTATTCGTTACAGCAGCAGCATTACACTTCAGTCATGACGGGTTTGTTCTCTTTAAAGTGCATTAATTAGTTACAATTAAATATGAAGAAATTGGCTAAGCCATAAGCAAATTTACTTCTGAAAATTAAAGGCATAACTATTTATCCACATATGGTAAAATCCCACAAGCCATTTTCATGTGGCTATGAGTGATGGAAGACATGTAGCCTTCAGAAAGACACGTATGGTTAATAAAAGGAGATTCTCATCCCTACCCGCTAACTTAAATGGTCTTTCTAACAAGTTTTGCTCATTAGCAAAAATTCGCATCGGTCCCCTTGAGAAGATCACTTTACTGTGTAACTAATCATATCCAAAACATTCCTCTCTACTATTGTGGTGGGTTGACCGTGGCTGAAGTCCAGGTGCCCCCCAAAGCTGCTCTATCACTCCCCCTTCTTAACTGGACAGGGGAGAAAAGGTGTAACGAACGGCTCATGGGTCAAGGATAGGGAAAGGTTGTTCACTAATTACTGTCCTGGGCAAAACAGACCAGACATAGAGAGGAATTAATCTGATTTATTACCAAGCAAACACAGAGCAGAGCAGTGAGAAATAAAACCAAATCTTAAACCACCTCCCCCCACCCCTCCCTTCTTAACTTCACTCCCAGTCTCTCCCTGCTCCCTCCCAGCGATGCAGGGGAACAGGGATGGGGGGGTTACGGTCAGCTGATCACATGTTGTTTCAGCTGCTTTTCCCCTGCTCCAGCATGGGGTCCCTCTCACAGAAGACAGTCCTCCATGAACTTCTGCAATGTGAGTCCTTCCCACGGGCTACAGTCCTTCACAAACTGTGTCTGCAGGAGCAGACTGCTCCAGCGTGGGTCCCCCCCAGGGTCACAAGT
>VWZZ01005049.1:69023-165723 GCA_013399095.1 Psophia crepitans
GGTGTGGGGTCCTCCACAGGCTGCAGGTGGAAACTCTACACCCCATCTTCCCTCCTCCGTGGGCTGCAGGGGGACAGCCTGCTTCACCATGGACTTCACCACGAGCTGCAGGGGAATCTCTGCTCTGGTGCCTGGAGCATCTCCTCCCTCTCCTTTTGCACTGACCTTGGTGTCTGCAAAGTTTCTCCCATCTTCTCACTGTTCCCTCTGGCTGCAAAAGCTCACGTGTTTTTTGTTGGTTTTGTTTTTTTCTTCTTAAATATGTTACCCCAGAGGTGCTACCACTGTTGTTGATGGGCTCAGCCTTGGCCAGCGACGGGTCCATCTTGGAGCCGGCTGGCATTGGCTCTATCGGACACAGGGGAAGCTTCTAGCAACTTCTTGCAGAAGCTGCCACCCCTGTGCTCCCCCACCCCCCCCAAAACCTTGCCACACAAACCCAAAACAGCTATGCTGGACAATGAGTTCGCAGTTTCCAAGGGGTTTGTATCTACAGACATTTATTTGTGTGACCCACATAAAAATTAAGCTCCACCAGAGCTGAGACACAGACGCCTGTAGGGTCTTTAGCAGTTCATGTCACCACAAAAGTAAGATTTCTGTGGGTGTTGTTCTCAGACTCCAGTGGTATTAAATAATTCAAACTAGCCTCTGACATTCTGGATGAATCTTTTGTTTATCACAACTGACATTTCCATTGTTGCATCTAGTATTACATAGCCGCTGTTGAATGGGCAATATATTAAACACTACAGGATTTCATCTTAGCTGTTGGCATAGGGATGTTATTCATATTTAACAGCTGTAGTTTATTTCAGACAAATTACCAGTCACCATGCATCATTTTCACTAAAGAATTTTGCTAACCAAAGTTTATATAATTATTCATATTGTACCCTAAGATGAAGATGACATTACATACTAGTTATCTGGTTTGCATATTTATTTTTCTTATGATTTCTGCATTCCAATTGGCTATATCTAAAAATACACATTCATTTTACAGCAGTACATTTATATGAAGTGATGTTGTGGTAAGGGCAAGCACAGACTAAATCCATTCATTTTTTAGAACACAAGTATTTTAGAGGGGCAAAATTTTGAGGCACATTTGGAGGCAGCAACTGAGCTCAGCCTGGTAATTGCCATTCATGTAAAATGGACATTGTAGTTTGCCTGTCAGTCACCTCACGGTTGCTTAGTAAGCACCAATGCCTTTACTGAAATTTTAGGGAAAATATTTTCCATCAAGCCTTCGTTACACCTCACACACATTTAAATGTTCTGGGACATTTCTTGCTTTGGTCTTAGAATATCCTGTTCTCAGCATCTGGAGTAAAACACAGCTGAGGGCTGAGAAAGAAACATGTACCGACTAACTTTTCCACGTCTGAGGGGGCAACCTAAGAGACTTCAGTGTCTGCTCTTCGAAGTAGGGGTTAAACGCATACAAATAGTATCCAGATGGTGAATTTTTGACTTATGAGGAAAATAGTTTTACATTCTTAACTGGAAAACAACTGACCTTCCATATGCCGAGTCACAAGCTGAAAAATTCATACATCCAAAACCTGTAACGCTCATCCCAGCTCTGTCAGAGACAGGAAGGGCTACTCTGGAAATAATTTATAACCAACAAGATGCCAGTGGTTCCCAACAGGTCCCAGCACTGTAGTACAGGGTGGGCAGGAGACAGCCCAGCAACCTCCGTCTGGGTCCTCTGCTGAAGCCCCACAGTGAGCCTGCATTACCAAGCAATGACTCCCAGCACAAGGGCACGACCTGAGCGTCACAGCAGCCACATGCACCTCTGAAGTGACGGGCTGGACACTGCAGCCTTATGCGGAACGCCTCTGCATCTGCAGTTTATTTAGTCTTACTTCATGGCTAACGAGTTTCATCAGATCTACAAAGCACAAGCACAAAGATGATGCATGGGGATGTAAAACATTTTCATCTGTAACAATGTACAACACAACTCAAAGCAAGGTCAGAGTCATGTACAAACATGTACTTCCTCCACAAAGTATGATTACTACCTTTGGCAAGTTAAGAGTTACTCAGGCAGCACTCCCTCCAACTCTTAGCTTGTCCTTGTTTTGGCAGGGATAGAGTTAATGTTCTTCCTAGCAGCTGGTGTAGTGCTGTGGTTTGGATTTAGGATAAGAATAATGTTGATAACACGCTAATATTTTAGCTGTTGCCAAGCGGTCAAGGACTTTTCAGCTTCTCACCTGCCAACAAGAAGGTGGGGGGCACCCAAGAAGCTGGGAGGGGGCACAGCCAGGACAGCTCACCCAAACTGGGAAAAAGGATTTTTCATATCTTTTTCTTGTTAGTTCTCTTCCCCACCCCATGGAGGGGGTAAGGGGTGTGGGGCTGAGTGGTGGTTTTAACTGCTTGCCGGGTTAAACCATGACATCCCTAAAAGCACAGATTCCTTGATGATTCACTGTTTACTACTTTGCTCAAAAGATGTGATAAAGGGCAGGTAGTCAACGTGAGAAGTTCAGAAGTTTTGAGTAAGTTAGCAGTAACTATCATATGTAGCACTTTCACACAGAAGCAAATACGCTGCTCCATATTCTTCTGCCCAGTTACAGATGAAGTTGCATTTCTAAACGTTGCATTAAAGCAACTTCCCAATTTAGCAAGCATACCCTGCATCTGCACTGTTCTGTTAAGGTTTAATCCTATTTCCACAAAAATCATGTTCACTTTATTTCTACTGAAGGAACAAAAGACCAAAGCTTCAGCAAACTTTTAACTGAATTTCAATTAATAGAGATAGGTTAAATACGTTGGGTAGAGGGGTGCCAGCTCGTAGAGGAAGCCTGAGGCCACTGTTAGCCAGATGCGTGAGAAACACGGGAAACTCCCTTTCCACTAAACTGTCTTCCAAAGACCAACTAAAGAACTAGTTTGGACAGGTTCTTGGAGGTCCAGGTTATTTCACATTTCTCTCTTCACCTAGCAGGGCCTTCCATATACCACTTAAACTTTTGATACAAGCAGTGAAGAGAGAAAGAGGAAATACATGTGATACATCACACCTCCGTGCAAGAAAGATTTGATAAAGAAAAATCAACACCTCTCACTTTCTTCTATTCTGTTTTTTTTTTTTTTTCCCTAAAAATATGATTATTAGTGCTCTACTAATGTAAAACTATCTGGGTAGTATAACAACTATTTAATGTATTGCTCAATAAAGGATGGAATTGGGCAGCATACCAGTTGGTTGACTGGCCAGTAAATGGATTGGCATTCGGCAAACCACAACACAGGACTCATTCATCAGGGTTCCCCAATTATTTTGCTCTGCCCACCTAGGTGAACACCTTCCAAGCCCAGTCCAGCCTTGCTGGCTTCACCAAGCTCAACTCATAGTCAGCTCCTGCCCTGTCCTTTGGCAGCTCCCTGCCATAGCACTCAATAAACAGGCCACATCTCCTGAGCAAAAAGAGAACCAAGAAAAATGTTTGCTTTGTCTGTGCAGGAAAATGTTAATCTAACAGTGCGTAACTAAGCTACACACTGTACTTTTATCTTTACAACACAGAATAGCAGAAGTGGGTATTTACAAGAAAAAAAAAGAAGCTCAAGCATCTAGAGAAGATACTTGTGGTTACAATGGCATTAGTAGCAGAAACCCAAGACCTTCCTACAACCGCAGCTGGTACTGACCCCTATACACAGCCAAAGAGAATTTCACCAAATTCAAAGCTAAGCTTCCATTAAGTCAACCTTGGCAAACCATCTCGTTCTTAGCTACATTGAGGTGGCCAGCACGCAAACAGCGGCACGTTAAAGCAGGGTGCAGAGATAAACCTGGTATTAAAGGGCTGACCGACCCCAGGAGCTTGGGAGTACACAGGAGATTTTAACATACAAATGCATCAGCATGGAGCCATGTGGGCCTGGCAGCCCAGCCCAATCCGTCAGGAGCGGAGCAAAGGTGGCCACAGCAGTAGGAGACTTTTAGAAGTTTTTAGAAGGGGATTTTACCTGACCGATTTTCACTTTACTGAAAGCAAGAAGAAAGTCTTTAAGCGCTGCATCATTAAGACTTAAGTCTGTTTCTAAGAAATCAAGACCACCAAAGTAGTTTTCTTTGCAGCTTATATTTCACACCTCAGGAGACGTTTGAAAACATGCTTCTAATTATCTTGTCTCAAGGAAGATTAAAAGATGATTTATAAACAAATGTACCATTTATCACATCACGTTCTAAAGCACGGAGTGGGGGAGGACATTCATGAAAACACGGCTTGTGCAAACTTGCTGGAAGTGTCATGTGGAATAGACAGAAAGCTAGTCAGTGTAATAATACCTTAATAGATGCGCCTGCAAAACGAGAAAGTTGTTTGATGTGCTGTCCCTGCTTGCCAATAATAGCTCCAACTGCCAAGGCTGGGATGAACAGATGAACAGTCTCAGACTCGGGCTGTTGCTGTGGGGAAGAAGGAAATATGCAGTGAATGTTTTTGAACATTACGAATCAGACTGACAGGAAAACGGGTATGGAACAGGCATGCATGGAAATGAGGGGGAAATCTTATGATGCCCTGTGATGTCTGAATACTAAGGGTCTGGCTTTTTCTGGGAGTCACGAAATTCACAGAACACGAAAGAACAGTTTGAGCCAAAAGAGGATTCTTTCATCTTTTTATAAAATGCTGGCAATTTTAATACTTAGGGTTTTAAAAAATGATTGAGGTGTTCCTTCTTTGCGAGGCTTTCGTTCTTACCTGTCACTGTCTGGATTCTCTTCCACATGCAAGACTCTGCAGATGAGGCTGCTACAGGCAGAAGGGCTACAGCCTGAGCAGGCAAACTCTTTCTAGTTTTCCTAGTGCTTTTTTTTTTTTTTTAATTTTAGATTGTGCTGAGCGTGGCACAAAAAGCCTCAGAGTTACATATATGCTACAATTTCCTTTGTGTGGGAGTGATCTGGAACGATAGCCAGCTTGAAAACTGCCAGCGATTCCTCCCGTGTAACATTATGCAACAGTTGGAGCCTTGGCAGCAGGCCTCAAGCAAGCTAGTAAATTAAACACCAGATTAGGCGTTCTTAAAAGTGAGAGGACCCTAACATTGCACCCACTGGGTATCAGGCACCGCTGCAGCTTCCTATTGCTTTCAAGCAGATGCCCCAGCTGGAGAGCACATAATGCTTGAGATCCTCTCTACCTGCTGCATAGCAGTGATGGAGCTGCAGGGCTACGTATGCCACAACCAGCCTCAGAAGCGCTGGTCTCGGACTAACGGAGCACCACCGAGTACCCCCTACGCCACCATACCATTAACCCATCCACTTACGTCACGGTTACTTCTCAAAAGCATTTCACACAAGCCTTTCTTTGAACTAGGAGGTATTTAAGACCCTCCTTTTAAAGCATTTCTTCCTCTACGTAGCCCTCTTACGTATTTTCAGAATTTGTTCTGCTCATCCTGAACAAGACAAGCCAACAAGCCGTTTTCTCACAGAGGTATCTGAAGGCAATGCAGCCATCCTCATCCTCCCTTTCTTGGTGCGCACCGTGCAGACCAGCCTGAGCACCGACGAGCAGAGCACGTGGGACCAACCGCACTCATTTAACTTTTCCCACTTCCGTATTTTGGTAGGGATACAGACCTACATACGGAAGCTCACTGAAGCAGCTTTTCCGAGGATATTTTCAGAAAAAGATATGTTATATGCAACACAAAGCAAAAAGCAGCTGCAATCCTAAAAAAGCCGTGTCGGCTTATTTTTAAATTTCAATAACTTCTTTCAAGGGGAAGCAAAGTCCCAGTGCATTAAACTGTAAACAAATCAGAACAAAATGCTTGTTTCCAAGCTTTACTACTTTATTTTTGGTAAACACAAGTCAACTGTAACCTCAGGGGAAACAAATTCCAGGCACAGCTCCACGTACCAGGTGAAGAAACCCCGAAATAGGATATTAAGAGTAGAAACACATTCTGCCGGTGGCTTTAGGTGATCGCAACAGTTGCACAATTTACCCTGTGTTTTCACACGTACAAGGCATCAGGATTCACAGTCACTTTATGGCGGTTTAAGCCCACATTTTCCCCGGACACAGGTTGCAGCCCTCCACACCCAGCCTCCCCGCTGCCCTGTGTGCTTTGTGGTCAGCAGGATTGCAGATCCAGCTGGTTTTTAAGGTAGGCAGTGGGTCCCTGACCCAAATAACCAGAGAGCCACAAAAGTGGCCATCCTGGAACAAGGGAGGAAGCAACAACAATTAGGTCAAGGCATGGGAAAAAGTGGGAACACTCCTTTTAATCTGCCTACAGATCAGTTTAAGGCTATCTATCTCAAAACTACGCCCTGAAACTACATATTTGTAATCAAAGATACCAGTCACTTCAGTATATAGGTTAAACCGCTTTCCAGAAGATTACTCATTTTCTCCTCCTATTATTACAAACATCCTGTAAGCGTACTCATCATAAATCCTTTTACATGTTTACTGTGAATCCAGCAAGATTTCCAGTAATTTGGAAATACTGCTATAGGTACTTGTTGATCTCACCACTTCAGAAATTCTCCACAGATACAGATCCATGAGGCATTTGCGTGTTTTTCTGGTTTTGTTGCAAGGACCCATACTAACTGTGCTGGGTGTGGAGGCAACCTTTCCAGTTCAGGTGCAGACAGCCTAGCCACCCCATGCTCGCTCATCTCCTTGGACCCTAACTTCAATGGTCCGCACATGCTCCAGCTCCTGCAAAAGTTCACAGCCAAAATTTTACCTCCCACATGCAACTCCAGCCACTCTCTTCCATCCAGCTACACTTTGAGTTAATGCACACAAACTTTCCAGCTAATTCTTACAAGACTCCTTGCTACAAATCAAACATGTAACTCGGCTTGGTTTTCAAGAATTTACACAGCTTCTACCTAAGCCCACCTCCAGACACATTTCTCTACCATAGCAACAAATCAAACTTCATTACTTTTGTTTGCAGATATTTCCTGCCTTCCCTCTGTTGCCCATCTGCCTGCAGCAGAGTTTTCCCCTCTTCTTCCCAAAGCTTGATTTCAAGCCACTTTCTTGGCTAGATTCAATTCACCACTGAAATTCCTTTCTGCTGCCTCACCCTTAAACATGAAACACGGGCAGCGAAGGCAATGAAAGACAGAAGATGTACATGTGTCTTTCCAACTGTACAGTCAGCTCACAGCAGCACTCCCCCCCATCCCTCATCAATTTGACTTGTTGATACATTTCAACTTCTTTTTTCCTAAAGGACTTTTTGAAATTATTCTTTTTGTGTGAGTTGAGTGAGGTTCTTTAACGTTAAACTTCCATTTTGTTGTAATAGTGTATGTTTATTAAGGAACAGCAGAGAATCTGTCGATAGTGAACTGTTCATACATTGTCACTTTTCAGATTCTTGTCTGCAGAAGCACATTGGCACATGCGTGCAACCAAATTAATCTGCAACATAACGTCACACACGATTTAGAGAAATTACATCCATTTCCTTACCCACACTGATTTTAACCACTCAGGAAAAAAAAACCCACCACCGCACTGTTTGATTTGTTTTAAAGCATTAACATCAAAAACAACAGCTCTCTTGTTTTTTCTTCTGGCAGAAATCAAGTCCAGCTAAGGCTTTTAAGAGAGTATCATAACACCAAGCTCAATTTATTATCTGTCCACCTCCTTACCCACAATAATTTTAAAATCCTTTTGTATTTACTGGAAGACTATCCTCCAAAAGAAACACATCAAAATGTAATGCAATGACTATACCACCCATCAATCTTACAGATGCTTCTGGGGATCTTAGGATGGAAGAAAATCAACTATAATTTAATCTTCCCCATGCCATGCCACATAAGTCATAGAGCTTTCCAGGAACTTCTAGCATGAGTTATATCAGAAATAGATTCCTAGATCTTAAACATATGTTAGAAGCACTAAATTTAGGGAACTAATTTCCCACTGTGTGGAATCTGAGCTTCAACGTTCACTCCCTTAACAAGGCCAAGTTTGCTTAAACATATACTTAAAACTTAAAAACTAAAATACGCATGTGTGTATATATATCTTGGACAATATCTGTCTATAATGACTCTAGAGATCATCCTGCAGTTCATCTTTTTTACTTCATAATTTTAAGGGCCTTAACTATATAGTTATACATTTAATTTCTGCTCTTCCCCATTCATTTTGTTTTCCCCCTACATAAGAAAGCAGTAAGGCCAGTCCAGCCCTGGGAACTGACAGAAATTTGGAAAAAAGATCCTTTAAAATAGTAATGTCAGTTCTCCAAGAGGTATGGTCCATATGTCCACTGTAATCCATCAGTAACCATCTCAGAGGTCTGTGATGCACAGACCACCTCTTCTGCAAGATTTGTGGGATGGACTAGTCCATGTGGGTCCACTAGCCCACCTTAATGTTGAACAGGCCCAAACAGTATAAAGCAAGCCACATGCTCCTCTGGGCGGTGGGGTGGAGGGCCTACATACATTTGAGGAACATGGCTTTGGGGAGAGAAGTTCTTCTCACGTAGCTGGTGCACAGACAACACCAGGATGTTCATTGAGATGGAGAACTTAGTTTCATAGAATTAAAAATAAAAGAGCTCCAGAAACCAAGAGTCAGAAACTGAGATTCTTACTTCTAAGAAACAGATTCTTGAAGAGCATGATGACCAGAAACAATTAATTCAGTTCATAAACAGCTGATAATACTTGCTTTGTTTCTACAAAAATCAGTAAGCTTTAAACAAAAAACAGGCTTGATAAGGAATTTTCATCCATATCCAGCACATTTAACTAATGAAAACAATTTTAAATGCTGGTTTTGTTCATTAATTTGATTCAAATTTCCATCTAAATGTAGACTGATGAAAATCAGAAGTTAAAAATTAATCAGGCAAATAAGAAAAGCACCATTCATCCTGTTTTAACAGAAAATGGAAAAAATATATTAACCAAAGCAAATGGTAAACCACATACTTGTTTAAATAGAAAGGTATATTCACTGTGTTAGCAAAAGGTAGCTGTGGTGGTACAGACTACACTAAGGCTTTCAGAAAGGTAACCAAAGTACAGATGTAAAACTTGATAAGTCAACTTTAATCAGATTTCCTGCTAGCTCATTTAAATCATGATTGAAAACAGTGATCTAACACAGAGATGTAAATTAATCTACCCCATTAGATGAAGCTAAACAACTGTTTTTGCTCACCAGTAGCTCTAATGATTTAGACTTGTCCAACTCCTTTTCCTGTAGCAGCTTGGATATACCTCCTTCCATACCTCCTGCAAGTCCCTGAACACCGACCATCTGTCCCTAGCCTAACAGCCCATACCAACTATTTATTTTGTAAAAGAATAAATATACATTTCTTTCTTATGTTCCCACTACCCCCATCCGATAACTAGCCTAATCTGTTCCTACATCCTGTTGCTTCCCCATTACACTGGACTCACCTGGAGCCCCTGCACTGCAGGTAGTGTCAGGGTGGTCCCCCTTCACTCCAGCCACAATCTGCAGCCCTACAGAAGACTCTCCCCAGGAGAATTGCTTCTCTGCTGCCATCTCTTCCACATTATGGTTTACCCTTAGCAAACTGGCTTAGCAGAGCTGTCATTTCTTACTTTCTGGAGCCTCAGCTGTGGTGAGGCTCTTCCCTTCCTTGGGATATTGCCCTGTGCCCTTCAGCATGAGGGCTACTGCTCCACACTAGACCTAGAAGCTGAGGACTCCCAGTCAAGAAAATTTGCAAATTCACTCTTCTTTCTGCAACTCTTCCTTGAAAAGTTAAAGATCTGTAGAACCCAACAGGCTGCCCTTGGGATAAGCGCACTGTAACACTTCTGCCAAGGCCTAGTGCATCAGTACTACAAACTGCCCAAAATTCACACACAAGGAGAGTTTTTCCCTTACCTGATAGACTGTCAGAAGAAAAAGCATTCCTCCTCATCTTGCACTTGTTTAACAGCCTAAGTGTGGCTAGGCAAGGATGAAAACTCAGAAAAAAGAAATGCTACGATTCTTCAGATAAATAATGGTAGGTAAAAAAAGTAGGTCCCAAACCGCCAGGGTTGGGATAGTGGACATTGTATTTGGGGAATGATATTTAAAGACAAACAAACAAAAAATACACACACAAAAACAAAGCCTCAAAACACCCAAACACCACCAAAAAAAGAAAATAAAATAGTTTTGCACCTGCTGTTCTTCTCCAAGATGAAGCCCCCTCTCTTGCTTATGGCTGCTGCTAGGTCAGTCCACAGCTTCCTCAGTCAGTATGAACATGCGATCCCACCCATTGCAGGGCTGGTAAGGGACATGTTTGTTATTTACGTCCCTCATGTTCACTTGAGCATTAATCTCAGTCTTTTTCTGCAAGCCTCCCAACAGTACAAATTTTTTTCCAGTCATGTTTTTAAGTGTCTCCATAGACCCCTTGCTCCATCAAATGTATGTGGTTGGTAAATCCATGGCAACATTTGGGGTAAGGTTGTAAATCTTCAAAAAATATTGTACCCACTGAAGTAAATAGGACTTTGTGCCAGACATCAATGGGAGCAGAATCAGTTCCTTGCTGGTTTCTAAGCCCATTATGCCTCTACAGTACATGTTTTCATTTACTCTAAATGTGTTGCAAATGAATTACCTTAGAATGAGACATTTATTTTAAGTCACAAAGTCATGTTATCCATTTCTAGCCAGCATACGATTTTTTTTAGCTTGAGGGAAATAATTAAAAACTATTTTAAGACTGCATGGAACAGTCTCAGTCAATGTTTGGCTACCATCTAGCCTGGTGGGTTATGGGTGGGTTTTTTGTTTTAAATAGTAAACAAATCCACTTTACAAAGTAAAAAAAAAAAAAAAAAAGGCAAACCACAAACAAAACCAACACACCAAAACCAAAACTAGTAGATAACTGCATTAAAAAGTTCTCTTTTGCCATTCTCCCCTTTCCTGACTGCCATGATCACCATCACCAAGGCAAAGCAAATTTAGAGATGACTCACTTGGTTTTCAGAATACCCTAAACTTCATCAGGAAGTGAGGTATCATTTTATTCAAACCCTCTACCAGACCCAAAGCCTAAATTTAAACCATGTTTTTGCAATGCACTGTGAAGAATTGTCCTGGCCTACAGCTATACTAAATGTTCTTATTTATTTAGTAATAAAAACTTGCAGCAAGGGGAAACCAACATTAAGCCAAGTATCCTTGAAGACGTTCCAGTAGGATTCAATGCATTAATAAAAAAGAACCTTTTGACACCAGTGAAAGAAATCCTAGTGTATTCATTTTCCAATACTAACACAAATAGTTTAAGCCTTTGTTGGAAACAAGAGGTTCATTAAGGAAAACTAATTTCAAGTCTTGGTAGATAGGTCTACCATGATCCGCAGCTTTACAACATCCTTGCAAATACCTCTAGGGTCACTATCTTGTGCATCAGCTAAAGTGATGCTGCCAGCGTAGGTTACAAACTGAAGCCTGAGCTCTTCCCACCCTCCGAGCTTTTCAGGTTTATTTAGAACAGATTTAAGCCCATGCTGAGAGTCTAAAACCTTTTGCCATGTTCCCTACCTGGAAAGCCAGGACTGCACTCAGCAAGTAACAGTGCTCTTCACTGCTGAATTCAGTCGGTCAAGAGCTAGCAAAACATAATTTGAAAGCAGCAATGTGCATTTTTAACTTCAGTCCAGACACGCTGAAGCATCACCCATTTTCCTCATGCACAAACTGTAGTGCCACCAGCCACCCGGGGCTTCATCTTCCCATGAACCCCAGACTGATGAGTGAGGTAGGTGGGAAGGATTTCCAGGTATGACAAGGAACTCCCTCACAGCAGCTTCAACATCACACTTGAAGCAACATTCTCCTAGGACAGCTGGGAGCTCATCACACCACCACCTCTGCCTCCACCACTGGGGGGTCTCTGGGCTGGCAACCTGCCGTGTTCAGAGATGAGCTGGCTCCCCCTTACCCTGCAAGCATCACTGCTGCATCATGTAAGAAACACTTGTGTCACTGGATGAACTGAGAGCACAACCCTTTCTGAGGCAATCAACCCACAGCAAGGCCATGCAGATCTACTTCTCCCGCCCCATCAGTCCTGGACACCCAGAAAGTATGCTGTGCAGGTGGGAGGTTGGAAACCCCTGTCTGCATTTCCAATTTGGGGACTACCACATTTCAACACCTGGAACTCAGACACAGCTGGTTATTACACAATGGTCAGTACTTTAAATGAGATACTAATAAAGTCATCTCACTTAGTACTACTCGCTCCACTTCTTGGCTCTCAACTTAAGTACTTTTCATCACCATCGTCTTCTACCTGGCAAGCCACGGGGATCTCCTCAGACTACTAGAAGTCACTAACAGGACCGCACCTATCAGAAGTGTTTCCAACATGAAAACCTAGCCAGGAACGAGGGGGTTGAAATCACAGAAGCAGAGAAGGAACATTTTCTGGCAGGCTGATTATAAGGCACTTCACAAGCAGGAACAGGCCTGACATATTTCTGAACATGGCATGAACTTTTTGTTTTTGCAAAATCTGATTGGCCACAATGCCAAAAAAAGCAATCTGCCACCTTTTATCCTGAATAGACAGCCAAAAGCAGAAATCAACATAAGGAACAGATTGTGAAACTACGTCAGCAGGAATTTTGCTGGTCATTTACAAGCAGCAAACACAGGTATGTGGTGTTGCAACACTGTGCGACCATCAAAGCAAAAGTGCTTATGTATAGAAACATTTCCACTTCAAAAATTGTGGCTGTGACAGACCAGTCACATGGGTACTCCAGAATCCTAGAAGTTGCCCATGAAGTCTGCAGCTTTGAAAGGTACAGGTACTCATCAGCTCTGTTTTACAAAGACATTGCTCTCAGATTCCTTGGCAGCTGCAAGAAAAACAGGTTGTGAAAAGACAGAATGGTCACTTATTTTTTCATCATGTTTAATGAACAAACAAACCAGAGATGAAGCCAGGTACACCAGAATGAGGACTTGACCTATTTTTGTTCTGGCCTGAGGTAGCTCAGCACACTCCAGTAAGAAAATATTATTTGGCACCTTAAGGACTTAGATTTCCCCTTTACTTTAACATTCAGAAGATGCTGAGACTGATACTCAGAGCTTGGGAGCCTGAGATGTTCAAGGGACACCCATTAAACCAACACAAATTCTTATCTCGTGTCCCAAGGAACGACACATTCTACAAGGATTCAAACCTGCCGTGAGGGAGAAGTCATTTTTATGTTAAAAAGCGTGCATTACTAGGTATTGAGTGATGCTATTTGCATTGTGACAGCCTCAGAACTGTAAAAAAAGAGCTATTAAGAATAACTGGAGGCTTCAACACCTCAGAAAAAAAATACCAGCTGTCAACATGCCAGATCTTCGTACATCATACAATGCCAACTGCATTTTTGCTTCCCTCACTGGGGGCCAGTCCATCTCCAGAGGCAGAGTAGTTTCTGATTACTCCGGACATGGGTCCCTGCCAGCACAGCGTGGTAGGAGCAGCAGACTTCGAGGCGGTGGGAGGACCAGCCATTTTTTCCACAGGGCAGAACAATCCCACAATGTTATGCACCATGGAGCAAATTTCTTAGTTGTCAACATTAGTGAGTTTAAGCAGCTAAGCAGCAGGAAAGGTGTATTCAAGGCACTGAGGTTACAACCTTCAAAAGAAGTCTAGTTAACTGGTACTGGGCTTTTTCAGACAATGCTGTTGTCCTGTAGTGCCCTCTTTGAGATTGTGCGTGCTGCACGTGTGTGGTTTTCATTTCACTGATATAAAACCATTTTGTAAAAGCACTGGTGAATCCTGCTTCACCCCCCCAAAAACCACATCCTCTTTTGGCTGTGGGACAGGTCCTCACAAAATCATCTACTGCTTCACAAGCTAGTCAAATTAGGGGAAAGCCACTTACGACTACACACATTATAGATGTACATAACATTACTATCCCAGGGTAGTTTAGACGTAACAGTTGCACGAGCTAATCCTATCAAACCCAGACATCCAAAAGGAGCCCAACTCCACCAAGTAAGAGTCAAAGTACCTGGAAACATAGGACAGTTTTTCCTCTTCCTTGTGTCTCATCTATGCTCAGGGCATCAAATGAAGGCCCTCAATGAAGCAATTTTTCATTTTAAATTACTTTTCTTTCCTGCCAAAAGCACAATACAGTTATTTCTTCTCTTACATCTATGTGATATAGAAGATCTCTTCTTTACTATTATCATTTAAGAAAATTATTGGAGGATAAAGAAGGAATCTCTCGACCACAACATCTTCTAAGGAGAAAGTTTTCCATTGGCATGTTCCTCACCTGCAACAAAAAGCTTCAAGAGATGGCAAAAAGAATAATGGAAAGCAACCTTTCAGCTGTGTGAGACTTTTTTGGTCATCAGGAAAAGGTGGATTGATTTCTTGGGTTTGTTTACTGTGTGAAACTAGCCTTTTTCCCCTCCTTTTTTTTTTCCTTACTAGAAGCCTCTATGCATATCACATAACCTGAAAATGAACCGTGAGGCTAAAGAAAAGGTTAGAAAGAGTGCATTTTGAGGGTAAAGCTTCAAGAAGCTAAAATGGGTGTGCAAAAAGACCAGCAGAGAAAGCAGTCCTATTGCGAGCAGAGGAGCGTCTCTTTACCTTAGCTAACATTCACACAGCAGGATTTCAGCTGTCTCTTACAGGACCTTACAGATGCAGGAAGGCAGCTGGCATGAACTCCTCTTGTGGAAAAAAACTGTCTACTTCTCATACTCCTATGTGTTTGAGACATCAACCATACAACGGAGAGAATCAATGCTGCTGCCCTGTTTCAGGACAGTCAAGGGGTGGATGAGCTCTCCACAGGTTAGCCATCCTTCCCCCATACCTTTGGGATGCCAAATTTCAGACCCAAAGTCTACCAAAGAAATGCAGTCAGATGTAGAGTTAAACATACAAAATTTCAGTTATAAAAGGAAGGGGGCAACCCACTTAACCCCAGTAGATGGGCCAGGTGTATTTAATTGCATGGCTATACACAGTTGAACTCCAAGCCAAGGATTTCTTGTTTGTTTGGAGCTTTAAAATCTTCAGCATTGCTTGAGAACAAATTCCTATTCTTAGGAGACAGGTATGTGCGTATTCTCCCCAAAAATCAGAAGACAGAAGGCAACAATTTCATCGAAACAGCTTTGGGCGGCACAATACTCCATCTGAAGCAGTTTGGTTAGGATACTTCCTAACACACTTTTTGTGGCAACATATCTTCTGAAAAACAGAAGCATGGGGGACATTGACTTTTGCAGAATCTTCCTCTCCTCAAACAAATCCCAGTTCTTTGTGCAGGTGGGCAGCTCATGATGTTCATTGCAAGTGACACTGGGCAGACTAACAAAACTTTGCAATTGTGTCAGAACTGCAACACATGCAAACATCTAAGTGCAGAGTTCAGGAGAAACATGTAAACAGAAGGTGGTGGTTCCCCAGGCCCAAAAGCAGCTGAATGAGATATCAGCTACAAATAGGTATAGAAAGGCTACGAGGTCCTTAGTATGGTCACACAAAGGCACACATTCATCAAAAAGAAGAAAGGAAAAAAACAACCCCAAACACATTAGTCTTATCATATCGCCAGGATCATAAGAGTAAAATCATTCCCATTTGACAGTAAAAAGAATTTTTAACTCCTAATACTCTTAACTGAGACAGGTCCTACTTTTTCCTCAACCCTTAAAACATTTCAGTCATTGCCACATATTCAAATTTACTTGTCTTTTAGGAAGCCACAGAAAAGTATACAGATCTTGGATTTTTGCAGGAAGAGACAGGAAAATTCAGAAATCAAAACAATATGCAATTCCACTGCATCCCTTTTAGATGACTACACAAAATGTGTGCTTTAAACAGGCAAACAGAGCTGGGACTTTGCAAGTAAATTATACAGTTGCACTGTCAAGAATTGGTGGTGGTGATAGGCAAATATAAAAAAATAAATGGTTAGCCTGCACTAGCACTGATGCTCAGACACTGTTAGCCGCCTGCAACAGATTTGTGCACATGCATGCGTGTTTATATTTGTAAACAAAAACGCACCAAGGACAGCCTGTGCCTTCCTGTCTGGACTTTACTGGCAGGACAAAGAAAAGAAACAATCAGATTCTTAGTGAAACAGAAACTGCATCTCATTAGATTACATTAGATGAGGCTCTGCGCAATAACACTTTGGTATTATACACCACTGTGAACCATCGTGGAGATGGACAATAGAGAATGATGTTTCTCAGTCACATGTAAATTGTTCTCCTGAATGTGACCCAGTCCAAGGAGCTAAATGCAAACCAGTGTTTGATAACTTTGCCATCTCCTAAGTTTGCAACACAGGACGATTCCTGAAGCAGCTGGAGAACAGTCTTTATGCCCTTGTCAAACATGCCTTAAAGTTTTGCATGAAGAAGGATGAAGCATCACAGAGCTATTACTAACACAGCTAAGCCTATCTTATTACTCACCCCCAATGCTCTTGAGTACTCAAGTTTTAGGAATACTTGGCTATGGCTGTGTATTTGGGTGTTCAGACCTGTCACTTTAAGCTCTGGCAATGTAACAAAATCCTAGATCTGTTTACTACGCAAATTTTTCTCTTTCTACCCATATAAAAAAAAAAGCAGCATCAGGAATGTGACAGACACTTTTTTCAATGATTAAGATGACACCTCGGTTTCTTTGGGAACAAGTCCTACACAAGGTCACAGCAACATCTTGTCACTAGAAAATAGTACATACGAAGGATCAACTCCATATGGAAACCCTTCTGCAAATGCCAAAAGCTCACCCACCCATCTCTTCTGACCCACGGGAGAACCACTCGTGAGTCCATCCCCAAAACAGGGTGAAGAAAGGGTCCATACATTCACAGATATTCAAACAAAAGCTTCATAACCCTCAGACACACCCTAGTGGGGTCCCAAGGCCCACTGTATGGTTTGTAAGCACACATTCACGAAAGCACTTCAGTGACATTAGATGCCAAGAGGCCCCTGGTGACGGTGTAGCTGAAATTGCTGAGGGACACACGTATGCTCAGTGAGACAGGGAAGAGCCCCCGTGTCCAGCCCTGAGCAGAAGGCAAAATTTGCACTGACAAAAATAAGCAAGACAGCAGCAGGATACACTTACACCCCAATGCCGGCAGTGTTTTCAGACAGGATTTTCAGCTGGCTGAAGGGGATATCCTCAATGCCAGCTAGCCAGTGATCTCTAGCATACAAGGGCATCCCCTCAAAACAAGCTAAAAGGGACTTGGGTGGCCCAAACACGTTTGCCAGAACAAGGAACTTGGTAACAAACAGCTCACAGGGAAATGGACATAGATTCTCTGTGCAAGTTCTTCATTAATGCTTCTAAGACCTTTCTCCAAAGCTTATTTTATTCACACAGGTTTTATTTTTTAAATCCCTTATGAGCTCTCCCAGATCACCCCCTGCAGTTACCTTTCACCTTTCAAATTGTTTCCATTTCTTCTTCAAAAATATAACCAGCCCTTTTCTTTTGCTCTTTCTAATTCTACATGCCCCAATGCCCTATTTAACCAGTGTCTTAAAAATATTCTACTAGAGAAAAAAAAAGTTTTACTCCTCTAATTAACAAAAACTAACCTCATACACAAGACTTAAACATCTTTGCCTAATAAAGTTAAAAAAGTAAACTTTGTTTTCTGAAAAATTGCATCCATTAAGAGATAAAGTCATACTTTTCCCTGTTTCCCTCTCCCAGAGAGGGACAGCTACTCCAAGCAATCTGAGGGGCTGACTTGTGTGAAGCCCACAGAACCCACCTGCTCATTTCCAGATAAAGTCGCATATAAGTAGAAAAAAGATGCGATAGTTTCAATTGTTTGTGCATTTGTTTCAGAAGCCTTTAGTGTCGGGTTCAGGGGCTGTTTATGTACCACCCCAACCTCTGCAAAAGCCATCGGAGTTTTATCTTCCGAATCTGTGAGTATACCCCTTCTTTTTGCACGTTAGCTTGTCATACATCTAGACTATCTGGAACAAGAGCCTTATTCAGAGGACTGAGCAAACAGCATGAACAGGAGCAAGAGAGAGTTCAGACCGTGTGGTCCTTCCAGCTGCAAAGTTCCCACACTTTTACACAATGACACTTGTTTCGTGATGTCTTTTTTCAGATGTTGCCACTATCCTATGTCCAGAAACCTGGAAACTACCAGAGATCCTAGCAGGCCAGAAACGGTGCATCTGGGGCTGGTGGGCGTGAATAAAAGGTGCACTAGCAACAGACAGGAATAAGATTGAAATCACCGAATTCAACACTGTTTAGGTGCATATTTAAAGCAAAAGCAGGGAAGAACCACAACAAAAGGAAAAGTGGGAAAGAAATTAAAATAAACCAAGCAAGGAACAGAATTGTAGGCTTACAGTACAAATCAAGAATAGCAAGGTAGTTCACAAACCTGGAGTAAGAAGAAAAAGCTACACTTTTCGTTACTACTAGAGAAAGTTATATACTGTTAACAAATCACCTCTAGTTTCTCTTAAAAAAAAGAAGAAAGAAATTGAATAATCCATTACCACAGGTGGTATTTCATACAACACAACGAAGCAGAAACCTGTATTTTTTAGTTTAGTCTGCCACTAATCAAAGTGCAGAGGTACTGGGGGCAGGGAGAGAATTTGTTTGTCATAAATAGAGGCACTGCTATTAGCAGTAAAATAAACACGTATAAACATATTTCCATTGTAGTTTTCATTGGAGCACTTTTTCCTGATAAAGCCACTATTATACTCAATATAGTTTATAATTCATTCATAACACCCAAGTTGTTCATCCCCACAAACAATGCTACGAGTGTGGAATTTTTCCTGCTCCTTGCAGTGACATTTTCTTGGCTTCTTCCTCTGGGAAAAATATTTAGGCAACAACTTCCCTTTAGTGCAATATATATATAGACCCACTTGAGTTATTTGATAACGTTCAGTGTGCTGTGCTGCATTTTCACTTTTCTAGTTCATGAAGAGTCTCAGACTTAGCTCTCTAGATGTTACTGTTGGTCAAAGAAGAGGGCAAAGTCAGACACATGAGAGTTTGTAAAGCTCTGTCATCCGCTTATGAGCATTCAGTTTGAAAATACATCTTTCACTGTGCTGCTAACAACCACCACTACCAGAAACAGGGAAGAGAAATGAAAAAACACCTTCTCCATGTAATAGGGTTGTCTTTTCTTAGGCACCGTCTCTTTCCAGAAAGACTCTGGAGCTTTCCGATACAACAAATTACCTTCTGCACCATAGCAAAAGACCTCATGATTACTAAACAGCTCTGGATTTGAATGAGATTCTATTGAACTTTTTCATATATTTCTTAGAGAGCACCGTGGCAAGTAAATCACAGCTTTCTGAAGATTAATCCATGTAATTTAAATCCTATATATTTAGCAATACTGCATTTCAATAGGGCTTGTGCAGTTATAAAACTACTACATTCAAACAAATATTTTAGCTACATACAGATCCCCGCTTAATAATAAGAGATCATTTTTTTCCCTTCCATATCAACAGGAATGCAATTGCAGACTAGTATTACTAATTGCAAGTTCCAGCAATTTTTAAATTCCATTTTATATGAGATTTCTTTCTGTAATAATTCAAGTTCTCTAGAAAATAGAATCAACCACTTTTCTAAGAAACACCATTTTCTTGTTTCATTGAGCATTTCACTAAACAAATGAATGCCTGCTCCCAACTGCAGCCACATGAAATATTTTTGGCATGCAAGCAGGAAGACAGACAACATGCAGAAAACTGACAGAATATAGTTACTGAAACATCGTTCCTAGATCTTTGAGGTAATTTGATGGAACTACAGCAAACTGATTAGTCTTGAACAGCAACATTGTACAGATTAGCATCACCATCCACTAACCATCCAAACCCAGAGACTTTCCTTACCCCAAATGGTGGATATGAAGCAGCAGCAGCAGCTGAGGCAACACTCACTGCGGGAGGTGGTATTCCTGAAGAAGAAGGTGGGAACAGACCCAAGGCATTCAGATTTAATCCAGGAATTAAATGTGCTTGAAGCTGCAATGGCAGAAGAGTTATTTAAGATTTACAATCCTTGTTACTAACTTTAATCAAAATCCTAGTTGGCATAGGTTATTAAACTTTTGAGAAGATGTCAGTATGTTATTTAAAAAAAAAAAATCATCTCCATTGCCCCAAGGACTTTGCTCCAAAACTATTCCCAGACACATGCAGAGACCAATAATACTAAACACATAGTAGGAAAGGCAGCTAGGAATCACTTGCTACAACTTTATCAGTGAAGCATATGTCAAACTTTACAGCAAAAAGTTTGGGCAGTAGTACAACTTACTTTAGAGTAAATAAAATTATCAGAGAATTAGTGTGATAATTTTGGCTTTATACTAAAAAAAACAGCCCTGTAGAAACAGAAAAAGCCCATGCAGAAGCCCTGACTTTTCATACACTGGGGGTGTACAGCACACTATAATCCCATTCTCCCTCCCACGCCTTGCAAAAGATGAAGTAAGATATCCCCGGCGTTTGCTGGGAAAGTATCAGCTGTGAAGTTGCATGTCCCTTATTTGACCACGCCTGAGAAAAGCAGCAGCGTCATGTGGAGGGAAGCATTTGCCGTCTGTGAAACACTTGTCAATACCCTTTCACTTTTCCAGATTATTGTCCAGTAATACGACTATGCTTTAGAAATACCTCAGCTGGAGACAGACACTATCTCGGGTCATCAGGATAAGCCAATCATGAGACATTAAATAAAACTCAAAAGCTTCACCAGCTACAAACCTACCCTAATAATCACTACAAACTAAACCTGAAACCCATCCAGTAGCAGCGATGGTTTTCTGCTTACCACACCTCTGCCAATCAGCAGAGCAGCCTAAAGCTCACCCCATGTTCCTGCTCACTATGTGAAGCAAAAATGTGCCACTATATAACACTTTATATTGTGTCTTCATGCTTAGTTTGTGTCCTGACATTTGTGTATAGGACGGAATGAAAAAGCAGGGAGAATATCCTCTCCAGCTGGTAGAAAAACCATGAAGAGCCATTTCTAGAAAATCGGAGACTATTCTAAACTGAAAAAATATTTCCAGTCTGACTCTAGAACATAAGGTTTGGATACACATACAAAAGGCTCTTCATAGCTAATCAAAAGCCTCAATCATTTCTCAATATGCATTAGTAATACTTTGGCAAACTAATGAGATGTGGGTTTTATTATATAATCACCAATCATATTTGAATAACTAAATGCCTTTATCATCTATATCAAGAAAAACCTTAATAAAGCCTTCTTAAATAATTTAAAGCAGGAGAGATCCTTCTTCCATGCACTGTTATGCTTTTAACATGAAGAGACTGGGAATCCCTACTTTAAGAAAGAAACATACACAGACTAGAGCACATACACCACAACAGCACATAAACACACATTTCCTTTAGCTTTTGCGACAAGAAAAAAATGAAATGCTCATTCATTTCCTCAATCTAAAGAGATTTCTCAGTTCCCCTACTCAAAACAAACCCGAAAAATTCTTCATTAAAATAGCATACATAAATAAATAGTAAAAAACCTTGCCCAAACCCCATGAATTAATACAAGAGGCAACAGAGAGAGGTTACAACAGGGAAATTCTGATGGGATATTAGGAAAGAAATTTTTGCCATCGAAGCAGTGAGACAGGACACAGGCTGCCCAGACTGTGGACTTTCTACCCATGGAGATGTTCAAGAGGGGACAAGTTCCTACACCATCTCACTTAACTTTGAAGCGGGCCCTCTATTGAGCAAACCCCTGCTGGACCCGGTGACCTCCAGAGGTCCCTCACACCTAAATCTTTCCATGGTTCTAGTTCCAGAAAGGGCCTATGCCACAAGACAACTCACATTCATAGCAGCAATATCATTTTCATAGGACTCCCTGATTTTCTTCATAATTTCTTCCTCAGCCTTGGCACAAGTTTCAATACTGCCTTTAACTGTAATGGTCCTTTCCGGATTATAGAGTGTCAAGTCCTGCAATCTGCAAATGAAACAGAAGCACGGTTAATTAGCAAACAGCAGAGGGTGATCCAGGTTTATCATTTGAGTGTGATGACATCTGAGCGTGTCGAGTTTGCCCTCCAAAGAGCGTAGTATCAACTCATAACAGAGATCAAACCCAGTTCTCAGAGAATCTGGAGAAACTCTGTCCTTACAGGAAATGCAACAAAAACCACCGCAGTGAGGTTTGGCATCAGATGGTTGAGATGTGCTTAGGTGCAACGCAAGATGGAAACCATCAGGCTCTGTAGGAATGGGAGCTGCACAGCAGTGCAGCACCGTTCAGCTTCGCACTCCACACCAGCCCTACCAACAGAGAGGGCTTGAGACGTTTTAGGCATCCCAGAAACACAGACCATAAGAAACTCTTTCCTTGAGAACAATAGTGAATTCCTTAAGGAAGGAGGGGAAAAAAGCCCAACCCTCAGTGAAACTGCAGGAGAGCCTCCAAATCCTCATAATGGGAAAACCAAAAGCTGTGTGCAAGTCAACATTTGCTGCGAAACACTAGTAACTCCTCAAGGAAAATGAAAGGGTTACAGCATTAAAGTAGTGCTTTGTTAGGTAACAAATGCTGACCTATATGGTAAAATGGAAAAGAGCGACTGGGAAACCATGGCATTTCCATGTACCGAGAAAAAGTGAGCTGAAGGGGTGAAGACAACAACAACAACAAAAAGTCAGAGCAGGATGCAGGATGGGTGAGGAAGCCCATGATAGGAAGGGGAGAGGAAGAAACATGCAAGGCTTGCTTTCTTGCACAGCGGGCAGCATGGCAACCTGCGCATCTCACATAAGCAGCAGCAAGCACAAAATGCATCCACAAAGCAATCCTTAAGTTTCCAGTGTGCGAGCACTGAGTTACTGCCTCAGGAAGGAAAGTGGTGGGAAAACACCACAAAGAAGATAAACACTTTCCCAGACCAGCTGCCTTACTTTAACTTTATGGACAAGCTTACCAAAAAGCCTAAATGAAGAGATCAGGAGAAAGACTAATTAGACAAAGCAAAATCAATGGGCATATACGCTCTCTTTTATGTACCAATTAAACCAGGCGACTTCACGGGGCTATTTCAGGCATAGCACGACAAGTATGATCTTGAGGCCAAGATTTCAATGCAAATAAATTATTAACTTGCTAAATTAAAAAATACTGTGTGAGTATTTACAGACAGTGTGTTATTTATGTCATCATCAATAAAGACAAGTTGGTTTCACTGAACGAAGACCATTATCCCATTTACCCTATTCATATTTTTTTCCTCTTAAGAAATAGCATTAGCAGTCTGTGCACTGTTTGCAAACAATGTTTATGCCAACACATTTGAGAACATGCTGGCCTTACAAAACCCATTCTTGAAACACACTTATTTGGGTGCTTCTCCAATTGATTCACTTCTCTTCCTCAGACTAATTCCATAAACATTTGCATACCTTCAGGAAGGTCTCAGGTTCTTTTACCCAATTTTGAATTTCTTCTTTGAGAAACCTCATTCACTCTTAGCTTCCTTGATTTTATGTGAGCTATTTTCTGCAGTACACTTTTGGGTTTTGTCTCCTATATGTATTCACACCTTGTCATATATCTTCATGTGTCTTCCAAACTTTCTTTCTTTCCTACAGCCAATAAGCCTTAGTCTTACCCTTTCTGGCCAAAGCCCAAGTCCAGGATGCCCTCAAATATTTGAAAGTTCAAGCCAGAATATTCATTATTCAGAATGGGAGGTTCTCTGAAGATTTTACTCCAGGATAAAACTACTATTAACAGCTGAGCTTCTACAGAGATGTTGATCTAATCAGTGATTTGAACATCTCCAGTGAAGGTGAAAACTGCTGTTTAATCTCAGCTAAATTTGGACAGGTCTCCGTTACCTTCACAAACTCACAGACCAAAAGCTATTACTTTGAAGCAGACTAGTCAATGCATCCCAGTTTGGCTGCTAGTGGCCAAGAGGGACAGAAACACTACTAAAAATACTCTTTCTAGTATTCATTTGTTTTATTTCCTTCCCTCTTGTCCAAAAATTTAATCTGTACCAGAAACTAAGACATCAGTAGTCTCATTCGTTTTCAGACATAGCTCAGAACTGATCCAGACTTATAGTGTCAAACACTCACCATTACATATGGTATAATACGTTAAAAACAAACGACATGTAAAATATAGTCTAACACAGGCTCCATGTAGCCTATGTTATTTTCAGGCTTGCTCTTGACTGAGTTTACAATGCAGACTCACTGTTTACATTAACTTTAACTGTGCTTAAGTAGCAGTTTAATCCACATTATGGAAAGCCCTCCAAAAGACTGTTACCTCAGCCTTCAAAACACACGTAACATTTTTGGAAGAACTCTGTACCTGGATGTACCACAGCGTCATTGCTGCTACTTGAGACATCTCACCAAAAGTTTAGGCCACCAAAAACTTACGGAGATATCGTGATTTTAGTATCTGTGTCCTGTTCAATTTTCTTCAGGTTTCTTCCTTCTTTGCCAATAAGTCGGCCAACAAAGTTGTTATGTGCCAATATCTTCAAAGGAATTTCTTCTGTACTGTAATGGAGATTACACCCAGTGAGACTTTTGGAGACCAGAGTGCAAGTTTTTTATGCATGTTATGGATAAATTGTATTTTCATAGACAGGTCTACAACTCCCATTCACTTACATGTGTTTATACTAGATGCAGAACACGTCCAAGTGCTACGCACATTTCAGCACTATCATCTATACTTCATTGTAACATACCTAAATAAAACTCAGACTGAAGTAGCAAGAGCTGTTGGGAAGGAAGAAATATACCTTAAAGCTTTTAGTGAGAGCTCACAACTTATGCTCAGTCTGATTAAAAGCTATTAGTTGCTCAAGAAACTTCAGTATTTGCTCCAGTTCACCTCAATCACAGCCAATGGCTGAAAATGTAGATGTGTGCTGGGGCTAATTAAGCAAGTAGTCTGTCCTGAAAGGAAAAAAGTCTTAGTAGTTTCTTTACCTACTTAAATACGGATAATTGCAAAGATTCACTTGTTAACAGGTTTTAAAGACTACATCTTTCAATGGAGTCAACAAGAATTCAGAATTTTTAATGCCTCCACAATGAAATGCCTTTTACTCACAATTTAGTATCTTGAGCTTCCTTTTGCATGATCTCCATAATAATTTTACAAGCCGTTGAGCAGCCTTCAGGAGTTGAGTGGATGGTAATTGGTTTCTCAGCAGCACCTGCATTCTCTTTACGATGAATATCAATTCTTGAAAGAAAGAAAAGCCCTAACTGTAACCATGTACTGTATGGCAAGCCTTGCGTATTTCCAACTCTCATAAGAAACTAATTTATTTTGAGCTAACAGTGGCTACATTTAAGTAGTTTAATTCTGCAAAGCATACAGCTACTTAAACATCTCCTGAAAACATTTTTTTGTCTCTCCCCTATCCTGATTTTACCAGCTAAACCCCCGTCTTTGCAGGCACTAGGATCTCCCTTCCTCATTAAATCCCATCAAGATCCAGACATCGAGGGGAGCTGTTAGGTAGACAATCTGTGGTAAACCACTGAAGACGTTTCATCAAGCTTTCACAATACTCTTATCACCAGCCCCGTCGCTCCACTAATAATGAATAAAATTTGTCCTGACGTTACCTTTCCTCTAGCTCCACTGTCTACCACCCTAAAACTACTAGCCTCAGCCTACACTATGGTTTATATAGCTCTAGGAGTTTAACAGAAATTAATTAGGACCTGAGTCAGAACAATGCCTTGGATGTTATTGGTCCTCTGCCAATAACTGCAGGTCTCATACTCTTTCCACCTATGCTTTTAGCTTCCTCCTCTCTCCCCCCAAATCGTAGCTATTTCCAAACTTAGACAGCCATGCTTTTCAATAAGCCCCTTTATTTTTTCAGTTCTTCTAGTACTGAAAATTCATTTTGTTTCACAACGCAGCATTTCCAAAGAAGCCTATGGCAATCCTTGGTGCAACTGGAAGATGACATTTCTTTTTTAATCCCCAAACCAATGAAAACGTCATTCTTGAAGTCATGTATCTGTAAAGTTAGCAACCTGTAACTATTTCTGCTCTATCCAGCCTTCTTTTAAGAGATTAAAAAGCTTTCTTTATGCCAATCTTCCAGGATTTTTATAGTCTGAGAATTAGACATTTTAGATATCACCTGAAAAATTTGTTATCCATAGGCAAACCACAACCAAGTCTTGTCAGGACACCACAAATCTCTTAAACCTGTGTTGTTAAACACAGCAAATAGTCTCCTGGGTTACAACATGCTAATGAGAGGTTGGAAGGAGCATCATCATGATAATCCAGGGCAGGGGGAAGGTAGGAGGGAAGCCTGTTTGTTCAGGGGGTGTAATTAGAGAGGACTCCCTTATCCTCATTAACTACTCTCAAAACTGAAGCCACCCACCCTCGCAGCCCTCACATCCAGCTTATTCACAGGTCCTGCCTGCTCTAACCACAGAGCGGGGGTCTCATAGCAGCGTACTGCTGACAGTGGCATCTTGCACTCTCCACTCTTAGGAGTATCCTGAAAGAATTCTTTGAATACGATCCCCACCTCCTCCTGCATCTGTGCTGAGCTCTTCCTTGTGGGTAGGGATTTAACACGCACAGAAAACAATCTCTTCCAGAATCTCTAGACCCTAGTGCTCTAAGCTCCTTAGGGCACTTAGCAGCTTGCTTTTTGCCTCCCGTGCATTTTCCCAACCTGTGTTTTGGTGTGGTCTGCACCTCGATAGCAACAGATGCGTTCACCAGAAATACATGGGGGTGAGGTATAAGGACTAGTGAGGGGCCATAGGAAGGGATTTTTTGGGGTTGGTGGTTGGTTTTTTTTCCTTTCTTCCCCCTCCCCCAAATAAATAGAAAACATTTTAAATACCAAGAATGCCCTAAATTAAATTAAAACCAGAATAAATATTTGAAGACTTGGGTATGTCACCACACTGACTGTATATCGCACAGACCAACATGTTACAGCCCTTACAGTCCCTCTCTCTTAGTACATCAGTAAGCAAACTCTGCAGCATCAAGTACCATCCTACTAGCACTGCCTCTTTTCTTTTATATTTTTTTAAAGGGACAAACAAGTCAGCTGGTATTTGAACATGCATCAAGGACAAAATCCAATCCTTAAATCTTGCGAAAGATTTTCTATTCACTGTTATCTCCATTTGCTCTCGGTTAGTTGTGAAGTTTTAAAGGTTTCCCTTTACACAGGAGATGAGGACACAATGTTAAAGCTTACAACTACAGTTTTGCAAGGTAAACTTACTTGGACTGTGTCTGCTTTGTAATGTTTCTGATTGTTGCTCCTTCTTTCCCGATAATGGCTCCTACGAACTGTGTGGGAACCAGCATCCGCAGAGGAACGTCCGACTGTGGTTTCTGCCTGGTGGTTGCGCCGGGTGACCCTTGCCTTGGAGGACCCCTCTGTCCAAATCCACGTCTTCCCTGGGGATGTTGTTGCGGAGGTTGCTGGGCTGCCATTTCATCGGGAATGTACGCAACTTTCAAGGAATAGTTTTCAAGCTGAAATCCATTCAGTTTTTCTATTGCTCTGTTTATTTGCAAAGGGGAGGAGAAAGGAGGGGGGGGAAAAAAGCCACAATCAGGGCCTCATGAAATTACAAGTCATTCAGATAGACTTCTGCTCTTTCTAAATCATATGACACAGCCAAAAATTGGTTCCAACATGAAAAGTTACATTCAAGGTTCTTCAGTCAAAATTGATTACACGGCTTTTCCTTTTTTTAAGTCACCATATTAAAGACTACAAGTTAGCTCTTGCTTGCTCTGGGCTTCTGTGCACTTTAAAGGTTTTGCTGGTGCAACCCTACCAGCAAAACCTCACAGGAGACAGAGCTTATACATTCAAAAGCATTCTTTTGCCTGATTTAATTTAAATTAGTTTCCCAAATAGAATTAAAACTGCACCAGAGGGAAAACTTTTTAGCTGCTATCACAGCACCTTCATTAGGACTTTTGCCAGCACAGCCATTTGGCTGGAGTTTTTGCAATAACTGACATAGTTATGACAGGAAAAAAAAAAAAAGAAAAGAAAAGATGATATGAAAGACAACTCCTGGTTCATTCTCATCAGGAAAGAACGTGTCCAAAGCCAGCCAATGGTATTTGAAACACCACAGCAGGCCATGACAGCACCTTGCAGCTTACCAGCTAGTCATGTTGTAAGTTGGTTTGGAAGTTAACTAGGAAATTAAAGCCAACATGTCTGTTGAACTCTCCATAGATGCAAAGGTGTTAGAAGGCATTTAAACAGCATTTCAAGTTCTTTTCTGCTTTTAGGAAAAGCAGAGCCCTCTGTTAAATAACAGAGAGATACACTGCCCAAATGCACGCAGCGCACTCGTGCCATGGTCCGTCACACTGACCGACCACCCGGTCGCTCAGCTCTCCCTCTGCCCAGCCACTCTGTCTGACCAAGGTGGGGCCAAGTTTGCAAGTCAACCTGACCTGCTGGTCATCTCCTCTTCACAGAAGGAACACAACTCTGGACTTAAAAATGACAGATTTCTAGAGGGTAGATGATCTTCCACTCAGAGTCCATACGATTAAAGATCCAGGAAACAGTAGAAATAACAGCGTACCTTGTGTAGCTTAGCTAAGTTAGTGGTATAAAATTTGTGTTCGCCCAAGACAGACATTTCAAGTTTTACTACAGAAGGCATATTCAGATTATCACTGAAACACGCATTGATTTGAGGTGGTGTTTAAATGCCAGTCTTAATCTTGGATCAAAGGTTACTGATAAATTTTGTTTAAAGCAAAGTTTAGATTAAAAATAGTAGTGGGAGGTAGGAGGTTTCTATCTCATGTTAAAGAACCTACCACCATTTTCATTAAGACCCTCCTGTAACCATATGCTCTGGAGCAAGGCCTGTGAAATTCAGAACTTAAAGCAGCCCCTCCGTTCACGCACATTTGCAGGTGGTTCCTGCCAGTTTACAGAATGCTACCTTCAGCAACACTTTTACTCCTGCCTCCACTGCAGAAATAAAGGATGATGCTAGCCAGTCGCCTACACTTGCAAGGGCAACCAGTGAAAAGTGCTATTCATCTCCTGGAGTGTCCCATTTGACAGTCTGGGTCTCAAGCAGCTATTGAAGCCAAGCATCAGCTCTGCAGGTAAGTGTTAGATGGGTACTGAGGATAACCTGTCCCTCATCTCCCAAGGGTTCAACCAGCGTCCTTAAAATACTCCAGTCAGACAGTAAAGAGCTAAAAAGTAATTTGTGTCTTTGGAGCAGCGTTTAACAAGGGCTGGTAATAAATAAGGCCCAAGGCAAACGCCAATGAACAAGGAAAGCGAACTATTGAATAACTGATCACTGCTCATTAAATACTTCTGTTCACCAAATGAGACACAGGTCCTTTGGGAACAGGGCAGGGCTGTAATTGCTCCCATAACAGAAGAATCTCCTACAGCATATGGCAAAAGAGAGCTGGATTAAAATTTGCTGCGGCTATTTCAAAGCTGAGTTTTCTTAACTTTTACTCCGCGGACTTTGAGAAGCATTTTATTACACAGAAAACTATGTTTACAAAACAGTAAGGGCAGTGAGCAGCCAGACTAGTGAAACTTGTGTTCCTATGGATTTGTGTCTCAAGTTTTAGATTTCCAGTGCCTGAAATGTATTTCACTGAACTCTCTCTCCACAGAGATTCTCTCTGGAAAATGGGTCTGAAGTCTTTCCTTTTTATGCAACCTGACCATACTAAGTTCTTGTTGGTTGCAAGTATCCAAGACCTCTATTTCTGGTTTGAGTTTTTCTGAAGTCAACCGAAAAGCTGAATTGCCACCAGGAAGGGAAACAGCACCAACAGGCAGTGCAGGTGCACAAGCCCTGTTTCTTTTGGAAGCAAACCTCAGCACGTTGGAGAGATGAGCACCAACAATTTTGTGAACGTGCTGATAGGCTCTGGACTGACATGCATCCCAATTCATTCCCTTCTACACATTCATCTGACAAGTTCAGACATCACTTCTTTCCAAAAAAGCTTCAATCTCCTCTGGCTCAGACCAAAACCCCAGCATTAATACAAAACCTTACATTAAATCAGTGCACGAGACTTCTTGCTCTTCCTTAGAAGTGGTAAGGGAGGAGGAGATTAGGCTTTTTGTTTGCAACCCAGCTACATGCCTATCACGTTTTCACAACAAACGTTATACAGCAAACGGCATATATATATGCCATACTTTTCCTGGAAAGAAGGTTGGAATTTTTCTACTTAAGTACAATTTATAAATTCCTAGATGATTCTATATGACTATAAGTACCTTAAATTCAAAGCGAACTGAGAAAAGTTCATGTGAACAATCCCTGGTCACCAAAACCATATGACGACATGGAAAAAATAACATAGTAAAAAATATTGGATGAGTTGGTTTTGAGCAAATATTTGAAAGCAAACCTGGTTTAAAATTCACTTGTCTAGTTAGATACTAGAGATACTACAGTAGTATCACTTGCTTAAGTTAGATAATTAGAGAAAAACTTTAAAATAACTAATTCACTCTGAGTCACAGTTCACTCCATATTTTATAGAATCATAGAATATCCTGAGTTGGAAGGGACCTGTAAGGATCATCAAGTCCAACTCCTGGCTCCACACAGGACCAGCCCAATCAGAACAGATGACTGAGAGCATCGTCTAGATGCTTCTTGAACTCAGCCAAGCTCAGTGCGGTGACCACTTCCCTGGGGAGCCTGTTCCAGGCCTGACCACTGTCTCAGAGAAAAACCTTTCCCTGATCTCCAACCTAACCCTCCCCTGTTGCAGCTTCCTGCTGTTCCCTCGGGTTCTGTCGCTGGTCAGTAAGGCTGACTTGTTTTATAGTGTGACTTGAACAAGTGATGAGAAATCAGAAGAGTGTAATTAAACACTGCTCTCCCAAGCCTTTTGTGGAACTGCTGTTTCTGGGTATGTGGTCCCACGTTCTGCATTGATTTAGGTACACACAAGGGAATGCCAGGTTAAGTGATTTTCAGTGACGCAGAAAAGACAGTCCTTGTGTATCTTGCAGAAGACACAAGCCCACAGCTTTTCTAAGGTCATTTTGGCTGCTGAGCCTGGCCTTCACATTCCAACATCGGACAGTTTTCACTAGGTTTTTAAAGTATTGTCGTACACCTTTATTTAACTCTTCTGAACTAATTTTTAACTAATTTTGTGGTACAAAACATAGGTCTGGAATCAGGCAAGGTGATGGGTTAGCAGTCCTTCAGCACCATAACAAACCCAAAATATTGGAGGCATTAAGGCATTGCTTTAGGAGAGATGAACTTAGAGATCCTGTAAAACAGCATCTAGGACAGCACTTGCTATCAGGAGAGCCATCCCTGCTCCCCAAGAAAGCCTGAGAGGAAAGCAAGTAACAGGTTCTTCACAGCACTAGTGGCACCTGTTTCAAGCCAAGGCTGTCACCATTGTTGCAGTCCACCAAATACACATGAAATCAAGCTCCTTTTGTAAAGCACATACTCACATTGACTGATCACCTCAGAAACTCAAGTCTGAGCTACAGCAACATCTCTGCCTTTCCACAAAGCCTTCCCAAACAGGGCTGGGGGTTTCCTCCTGTGACCACAAGCTAATAAAAGCTGTGCAGGTGTCCTCTGACAGAGGACACTACTGGTACCTGCTGAAACAACCCATAAACCATCTTTTATGCCAGGGCTAAAAGCCTTAAGAGTCACTCAATGAGGACAAAGATGGAGAAAAATTCAGTAAAATTCCTCATTAAGAGGTGTCCCCCTTCCCCAAATCTTTTTCAAAAATTAATATTTAGTTTACATGGAAAATGTGTCCATTTCATACACTAGCAAGAGCTGGTAGACAGGAATCTCTTACTGTAGTTCAGATTTTTTTTATAAAACAAATTTATTAAGAGACTGCAGCAACTGCTGCCTATGCCCTGCTAAGATGTATTGCAGCCTGGCTTATGCTCACGTGACACCTACTCAGAAGAGGATCCTTACATAAAAATGAAACCTTTAAACAAATATTTTGTAAATGAGTCACTTGAGTTTTTCCCATCAAAATGACATCCCACTACTGTCCCCTTGTGAGCTCCCTATGAGAGGATGTTTGCCCGGCCTTCTCCCTTCTGACGCTAGCGGAGGTTAGCTAGATAACACCCTAGATAAATGAATACAGTGAAAGCACCAAGTCTCGTGCTGGAAATCATTCATCCATTGATAGCGTGATGACACTAAGCACTAGATGGAGAACATATTTCACTCCCACACGCAGCTTGTACGTACACCACCTTTCTTTTTTCCTCCCTGAACAGATACATTTGCATACTGAGAAGACAGATATACACAGTAATTTTCCTTCGGCTTAATGATTTTTTTGTTGTTGCTTTGCATTAAATAAAAATATAGTTTCCATTAGTATTTCTGAAAATAAAAGCAAAGCAAAAAAAACAAACGTAAGCTTATAATCACATACCACTGAATTTTCA
This sequence comes from Psophia crepitans, assembly GCA_013399095.1. Lineage (NCBI taxonomy): Eukaryota > Metazoa > Chordata > Aves > Gruiformes > Psophiidae > Psophia > Psophia crepitans. The sequence goes on from VWZZ01005049.1 coordinate 101,641, forward strand.
GTATTATCGTTCCTATGGCAACATCAGCCCTGACCCACTATCACATGTAAAAGTATTAGTTACATGAACTCGTATTCTTTCATCAAGGATATATGTTGTGTGCACACACATGCAGCTTCCTGCTTCACTGAAAGGGTAAAAAAAAAAAATCTTTCTTTTTGCAAGTATTCTAATTAAGAGGTGACCACTAGTGTCTTAATGCTCAAAGTAATACACCTACTTATATCCACAAAGACACAGGTCCTGAGCTCCTCACATTGCAGCCCGCATTAAAAATACACCACCAGTTACGGGGCATAACCACCACACTGTGTCATTCCTGAGCTCAAAAAAAGAATATCAAAAATAAACGCCTAGCACCATACTAAACCAGTATACACCCGCTCCATATATGTGAAGCCAACTTTGCACAAAATTTCCCTTCCAAAATCCTGGGCAGAGCTAAGTCCTGTAGCATGCACTAGACTCCTCCACACCGGAACATTTTGGGGAGGGAAAGAGGAGGTGGTGTAACTTTTGAAGATAACAGCCATAATTTAGGTGGCAGCACATCACAAGGACACGGTCAGCACATCCTGCTGGTTGCAGTCAGGGATCGATACTGGGAGGAGAGAGGGGTGCCCTTTAGCAAGCAGGTCGGGTTGTTCAAACTGGGCTAACTCCCTTCTCCTCCCAAGCACTTGCAGGGGAGGAATGGGGTCACAGAGATGTCCCGACAGTGGTCCCAGCCTTCCCCTCACTACCCACAGTCCTGGAGAGCAAAATATGGTTTTCCCAGGCCCATGTATGGGTGGCTCTGTGCTTGCTGTACACCTCTCCACAAACCTACTGGGCTTCCCACAGGTACCTGATCTGCCACGCTGGCTCCCCTGCTCTGGCCACATAAAAATGGGGAGCAGCATCTTGCTGCTTCTGCTATAACAGCCTGCCCAGCTAGGAAAGAGAGGCATCACTACAACAGGTCAAAGCCACAGACCTCCATTCCAATTAGAAATCAGTAACTGTGCACGTCTCAGATGTTGGGTGCTGTGTGCTCTGTTCAAGACTTGTTTCTCAAAAGGACTGTGGCATTCTTCACTGATTTCAGTTTCCAAGTTAATTTTGGATGGAGCCCTGTATTGAATATGCTGCAACTGCAGTACCAGCCTAGAGAGGAAAAAAAAATCTCTGCCACAATTAGGCTTGCAAGACAGAAGGCGGCTCAGTTTTCCACCTGGGTGGAACCAAAACTTTTGTTCAGAAGTAACATCCTCCAAGCAATGCATACCACGCTTGTTTAGAACTGCTTATCAAAAATATCTTCAGATTGCGTTACAGCACCTTCACGGCACAGCATCGCCGGTACGCACTCCGGCAGGCACAGCAATGCCGTTCAGTCTCTCCAGCGGGGATGTAGCCGGCTTGGCATGTTTTGTCTGCCAGCACTACTGACTGTGAGGCTAGTGTGTGCGTTGCAAAAAGTGCAGAGACACGATTAGACTGGGGACCCGCTGTATGTGGCAGCATAGAAAACTTCATGTCATGGTGTTTGCTCCAAAAGCCATGGCTAAGAGCATCATTTACCCCAGACAGCTAAATTCCAAAATACAAGGCTTGTTATCAGCTGCTGATTCTCAATGACTAAACAGCTTTTGATAAAGTCAGTTCTTGTTACTCCTTGTACCGTGTAGGCTGACCAGCATTGCCTTTTATCAGCCATCAGCATCCACATACCACTCCCCCTCCACAGCCATTGCTGTCCCCCACAGCCAGTTCTAAGAAGCAAAGCTAGGTCATGTCTGGGACCATGCAACTGAGACACCACCACAGGCACTGCAGAAAAGCCACATGTCCTGTAGTGGATCATCATTGCAATTCCTCACAGGTTTTTTTTTCATAGAAATACCTCTATCCAGCCACTTCTCTTAGGGGTTTCTGAATGGCTGTAAGGTTGCATCCTGAATCCAGCCCACCTGAGCTAACCTTTTCTGCATGGAAAATGGACTTCTCCCTTTAGAAAACCTTGTGTCCTTATCAAACCATTCACAAAAGCAAATCAAAGCTTCTCTGCTTGCTCTACCTGTTCAAGGCAACCAAACTCTAGGTCATCATTCAACCTGTATCACTTCAGGTCCTCCTCCAACCCTCATGCTAGACACTAATTCACCTGCCTCAAACGCAAGATGTTTTCAGTTACTGTCATGTGATTTCTCATGCAAAACAATATTTTATCTCTGCCACTTCTTCACAGTTTTGCCCTACATCTCAGTATTTCTTCAGGACTGACCTTAGAATTTAATAAGTACGTAGAGACTTTATGTTGTTGTTTTCAACTTCAGAAGGGTGTGCACACATCCAGGAACCCACATCACAGATGTGAGACAGCTCCAAAATACACATCATACTTCTTTCCATGGTATTTTGGGGACTTCCTTCTTGCATTTTCAAAGAAGGAATTGGCACACATAGCATTAATTTTTAACACTGCACTATAGGTTTCTTCAGAACTAGAAATTCAGTTTTTTCCATAATTACTGTGCAACAGAATTAAAAATAACAGAAGAACCAGAACAACTTGTTGCACAGTTCAGGTTTTGAGAAAAGTTAAATAGTGAATTCAAGCAAAACGTTGTTTCCTTCAGCTTCAGCATACAAAGGAGACACCACTGACACAAGTTTCCCATCACAGTTGTTTAGAATACACTAACAAGTAACCTAGCACTTTGAAAGATTAAATACATGTGTTGCATTCGAGTTACACAGAAGTCATAATTACTTAATTATATGTACAAATATTATTTCATTTGTAACTTTGAATTAATGCGTACCATAAGCATACTCTGCATCTTAACTACTGATTTTAGTTAGCCACAAGGTGGCAGAAATTTCAAAGTTAAAATAAAAAGATCATTGTAGGCTATTCCATGGGTTTGGGTTTTTTTAACCTGCTACGGCTAGAAAGAGGGGGGAAATAGGTTTCTGTAACCAGATTGAAAATAAAGGAACACACAAGTCCTTTTTTCACCTGTGGTAGAAAAGCAAAATTAAACCTGTAGCATAATATATAATGTGGATATTGAAAGGAAAAGGATATACAACCACTGATTAAGAAAGTAAGGAACGATGTTTTTAAATTTTAATATCTAGATTAAAAATTATCAATTGCTGGAGATATAAACAAGCATAAAATACACAGCCTAACATAAGTTCAAAAAGCCCAAATAAATTATTTTAGCTTTTCAGATTAGGACCTAACCAGAAGACAGACAGAACAACCAGCACTGTAAAAGGGTATCACAAAGGCTTTTAAAAAAAAAATGGTTAAAAATCAGTAAGCAATAACTCCCGTACTCTGTCATTGGAAAATCTCTTAACTGTCTGCCCTTCTGGTCAAATAATTTTACCCAAGTTTTAATTTTTCAACATGATCAATTTATTTTTAATCAAAGTGCAGGAAAAGTCGATGATAAAATAGCAAATTAAGGTAGGTAAAGCACACAAGACTTGGCGAGGGCAAGACCAAGAGACTTCTTTACAAGTTAACGTTTACATGGCCATTTTATTGATAAATTGATCAGCAGCGAAGTCACATATAAAATCGCAACAACACTAATGCCAAAATGCAAGTTTGACAATAGTAACAAGTAAATAAGATACTTACTGTCTAGCCTGGTCCTTATTGCCATATGTTACATTTACGACTGCAGTCTCCGTGTCAGTGTTCACTAGAGAGGAAGACACAGTGGGAAGAGGTTAAGTTCAGCGTGCGCTCCCTTCCCGCTGCAAATTGAAAAGCGATTTGAGAATCGAGCCGTACCTTGCTCACAGTTCTCCACTGTTCCATACTGAGCTAACAAACTATCCAGCACCTATCAAGAAGTAAAAGAAATGACAGATTTCAATCTCAAAACAGGTTAACAAAATAAAAAGCCTGTAAATACACTAAAAATTTGTAAGAATTTCATCAGAACATACAACAGTCAAGACATCCGGCTCCATTAAGGAAAAAATGTTTCGGGAAAAACAAGTACGCATTGCTTGTTTTCTTTCTCACATCAGAAAATCCGCATTTAAAGCCTTGTCCATGTGAAAATACAGAACATAACTCCAAGAAGTCCCACTGCACTGTGAGTCCCAAACTTTGAAAATAAACCTCCAAGTCACCTGTTCTCAGATTGGGCTAAAGTAGAGGCAGGAAGAATTAGAGAAGAGCAAATCTGGAATAACATCTTTCCACGTATCCCAAGCACGTATATGTAACTCTGCTACCGGTTGATTGGGTGTGCTTTTTCCCCCCTCACAATACACTTAGGTCATACATAACATTATTCTCTTACTTAGTAGGTGTTTGTCTACCTCGAGAAGTTAACCAGAATAACCAGCACGTCAAGAGCTGTTCTGCAATTGCTTTGACAGTTTTCCCAAAGACCCGTTTCAGAGGAATCACTTGCAACAGTATCTTCATAACTATTTGAATGTCACAATTAATTTGTCATCTGGTAGAAAGCTACAGAGGAACAGGTGAAAACATGACAAGGGGCAAAAGAAATCCAAATAAAGTAGTTTTATTTGGCATAATTTGTTTTATTCTAGTTAAATGGAGGATAAAGAAGGGGTAAGAAACAGTGAGACTTTTAGAAAGAAAAAAAAAATCAAAGTTACAGAATATTCTAGTAAAAACATTAATACACCTACAGTTGCATTGCTTCTAAAAAAAATCACATGCATCTACTTTATTTTCTTCCTGGTGAGAAGTAACATTCCAGAAAACAGTGACTGCGGCAGTAAGTAGCACAGAACACAAGTACATCATTGTGGTTTGTCGCATCCTAAAGTTTTGTTTCAAGATTTAATATGATACTAGGGAAGTTCACAATTTACACAAAGAAGTGAAAAAGTAAACTTCTAAATCTCTTCTCTGACCGAAGCACCATTCACCACCTTAGTCAGTCTTTTAATGCAAAATATCAGAATGCACAGGAAGAAACCCTTTGGGGAAAGGAAGGAAGCAAGGACAGAAGGTAAGTAGTAGGCATAAAAATGCATCTGCGTGGCTTCTCATTGCAGTACGCTTCCACTTGCTGTGACCAGTAACTGAGTGGGCACAAAACCCCAGTCCCTAAAAATGTAAGATCCAGAAACTATATCCTCATGAGATTAAGAATTCAAAGTTATAATTTATTAGCCTACCATATACTTTTACTACAATATAAAAAGACATTTTAAAGAAATTTGGGCATATAAACTGCAATTTAACATCAACTTACATTAGAATAATTTCCAATCTTTACCACCTGTGAAAATGGAAACTTCACACCAACATTTCAAAGGTAATATCTCAAACCAGGTATTTAAAAGGCAACGCACTGCTCACCAAGTTTGAGCAATGCGTTAGCATTTCTAACTGCAGAATTTCCCCATCCTTCTTGTATAGGGTCCAGTAAGTTTTCTTGGCAACTGTTTTGTTTTCATAGACAAGTTGTTAATTGTCCTCTCCTCCTACGAAGAGAGATTAGCCTAGTCTGAGAGTTTGTCTCTTCAATCCCTGAAAAAAACATTTTTCTGCCATTTCTCAGATCTGACAATTTGAAACTAAGGAAAAGTTTACTCAAATTCAGTAAATATTACTGAAGCAGAGGTGCTCCAAGGGATTAAAATAAATTAAGAGCCCATGGAATATCCTTTTAAGACAATTGAAACATTGGCACAGACAAGTGGGAGAGTTTCAAGGTCTTGCAGGTCTGCGGCCATACTTCCAAGCAAGCCACGAGTCCCTGCATGCTTTTATACGATAGCCTTCTACCATAGATGCCTTCAGCAGTAATTGTGCCTCCACTGAAATCAGCGGGTGAACAGAATCTCAGGTGGGGCCAGGGCTTTAAAACAAGAAAAGCAAAGAAATCCCTGGTTCAGAGACCCATTTTTGAGATGTTTACTCAAAAACAGACTACTTAAGATTTCATCAGTCTGATAAAGCAATTTCTTTGTCCCTACAGTATGTCAACACCCATGCTGCATTACACAGTGGATCGTACTACAAAGCGAGATAATGTCTTTAGTTAACACAAATTTATTACATTTGAGCCGTGCAGATCACCAGCTCACACCTACCCTGGCCCAAAACTGCATCACTTCAAAAGTGTTCCTTAAACATACAGGAAAAGAGCAAAGCTAGAATGCCAGAAGCACCACAGGACTTTGCTGGTTAATAATTATTTTTGTGTGAGCTATTTCCATATTAAATTTGTATTCTGGGCTAAGAATACCTTTATGTGAAGACCCACATGTTAAAGTCACCAGCTTCACCAAGAAAAGGAATGCTTTAAAGCTGAATCCACACAACTTTTTGAGGATACTACTTTCTCTCTAAAAACTACTGCTTGCAGTGTGTTTCTGATCAGCCAAGAGAAACCTCTCACCACACCAGTCTTGCATCTGCTCCAAGAAGCCCAAGAACCAAAAGGCTCCTTTGCTGTTAATGCTGAGGAATAGCCCAAGACAGTACATTCAGCATCCCACCCCACCAGGAGTTCTCTACTCACACTGCTCTTTAATCCTCTTCTGAACCACCTCAGTCAAAGACCTTGTTCATCTGGGCTTTAATCCAAGTGATTTGAGTTCCTAAGAGAGTTGCTTTACCAAACAGATTTATGAGAAGTTGCCTCAAAGGGTTGGAGCTTTCTTTAAAGAAAACAAGAAACAATCCTCTTGGGTCAAAGACCCTTGCTCTCAGCAGCACTGTCCTCAGTAGATACTTGTATTCTCATCGCCGTCAGTCTCACATAGGAAGGTTTTAAGTGTGATCAGCACTGCAGGGGTAGCCTTGTAACTAGGTTGTATTTAAAACACACTACTAAAAAAGTTTCAACAGTGGTTGGAGTAGCCTATATGCATGTGTGTGAGGAGCAAGCTTGTGGGTGAGAATGCTTTTAACTGAACCAGCTGATCCAGTTAGAAGTCATTGCAATTGTATCAAAGCCAGATCCTGTATCATATCTCTCAAAACACAGGACTCAATGCATGCATGTGTTTCTCGCTTCACATGTATTTACTGCAACAGGCAGTTTCTATGCACATCCTTCATTTGATCGTATTTCTCTTCGCACTGTCTTACCCTCTCCCCAAATTCTCTTCTCTCTATCCCAAAGCCTCTAGTTCTGCTGCAAAACAAACATGTTTTGTTTAGGCTGCTCTTCCGTAACACACTTTGTGTACAGCCTTGTTGGGCAATCAGAACAAAATTCAAAGCCAAGTTGGTGGTGCAGCAGCAATTCTGATGAGCAGCTGAAAAGAAAAGTTTATTTGTACAAATATTTAATCTAAGCAAGGGGAGAGGAAAAAAAAAGTCTTTCCTTTTCTTGAGCTCTCCTTCTAGCAGTTGTCTAAATTGGGTCTCCTGCGCTTGTTATAGCACAGATGTCTCTCTCACAAAAAGCTGCAGTCATACTGTGGACTTTCATTCATCAGGCTCTAAAAGCCAATTCTGACTTCATTATAAACAGCATTACCCTACACCAAGCCCCACAAATCGAGGCTGCTTTACAAGGGAAAAAGAAACAAGGAAACATTACTCTTCAGCAGAGCAGAGAGCTTAAAACATCCCGGTTCTCATGCAGATTTCACAGGTTTAGAAGTAGTGCCTTTGAACAAACCAGACCAGTTTTTTTCTGCCCTTTCAGAACGAACTATTTCATATGCCTCCTCTAATGGTGCTGCAGGATTTCTGCCCTACAGCCTAAGCAAATTAGTCTCAAGACATCTGGTCCACAAGCACAGGTACCCGTATCATTTCTCTCACACACACACTTATTGATGGGAACTTCACAACGGTGCTGTAAAACCTGAAGTTTTTTCCCCACCTGCACAAAGCAAATCCATTAGCCCACCAACCTTGCCTCCATGACTCCTGGCATGTTGTTTGAGAGTTCAAATTAGACAACAATTGAAATTACAAATAAATAGCGGAGGCAGAAAAAGAGACAGGAAGATTAGGGTCATTCAGTAAAAGACCACGTGGAAATTTTTGGCTGCAGAGACTTGAGTGTTCCGGGTGATTTAACAAAAAAGGAAGGAAAGAAGAAAAAAGTCTGGCAACAATATGAAGAAAGAGAAGTAGTTGCTAACACAAGTGGCTTTTTGATTTGAAAGAGGAAAGGTAGGGTGAAAGAAAACAAAAGAGTCAGGTAATAAGAGGAGAGGGCCAGGGTGCAGGGCAACACTGACATAATTCCAGGTATCAAGCCTGGCTGAAGCACTACTGCCATCTGCACACTTCAAGTACTCTGTTGTTATACCTAAGTCCACAAAGAAAAAACCACTTTTTGATTAAGTATATTAGTGCAGCACAACCAGCCCAGTGTGGGCCCCCTCCAGTCCCTGGTGTGCTAAAATTTGCCGCACAGCATGAGCAGACCTGGAATTTTGTGACTCTGATGCGTGAAACAGGACCTCAGCAGAGCCACCGTTGCTCTCACAGTCCCATCAGCTGCCAACGACTGACAATGCCAAAAAGTCTCTTCAAAGCACCTTCGGGTTGGCCTAATCTTTTTCTTGGTAAAAACTCATCCCCAACAAGAGGTCTGGCTAGCATGGCTTTACTAGGAACATTAAATATCAAGAAGCACCTAATAAGTTCCTGAGGAATCAGTCGTTTTTGAAAGATGTAATTGGCTAATGCTGTATCACCCGTGTGGAGGCTATGGTGGATGGGTGAGCTTGGCTCCAGGTCACCCAGCACACTTCCCAGTCCAGACAGCCTGTCCAGCCACCAGCCAGACCCCAAGCACAGCAACTTCACCCATTTTTACCAAAAAGAAGGTCCAGAGCATGTTGGTCCCTTGTAACAGCAGAGCAGCATGATCGTGGATTACCCAAACCCAGCATGCAGTATGCCAGGGCAAAAGTTGTTCCTCCAAAACCTTGTGAAGGCTTTTGAATAGGCAACGCCAGTTTGTAATGGCTCAGTGCATTGCAACATGTGGTGATGGTGTTTTTCATCTTGTAGGCCCTCCAATACCCAGTTTACTGTCTCATGAAACCATGACCATAGTCTGGAAGAATCAGAAAAATAAGTCTGGAAGCTGCTGAAGTCATTGTTTGCACACACCAGAAAGGCAGCGCCTGAAAACAATAACTCTGGCTTATTTACCACATCCCATACAAACCCTGGAGTGAATTCTTCTCTTGGGAACTTACAGTTATATCCAAATGTTCAAAACTATTAATAAGTTTACCCTATAATACAATTCTGTTTAGGTGGCATTACCAGGGTTTTAAGAATGTAAAGCTGAACCACAGAGAACAAAGCCAAAATTGTCAAAGGCACTACTAATTGAGCGACCAATTTGGACACCAAGGGCTTGATTTTCCACAGCACTCAGCACATCTGCGTGTTCAAAGTGCAGCTTCAAAGCCACTTTCGGTAGCAAGGAGACCACGGCACTTCTGCAAGAGAGACCCAAGGCTCGTCACAAGACGAACTGAAGACAAAACACACTGTTAGCAACTAACGGCAACTTCTGCTTAAATAGTTTGCCCAGCACCAGTGACTAGAATGTGCAGAATTCAGTTTGCCATGGCAGTGTTCGATTCTTCTAACCAAAGGGCTTTGTCTTCCTGAAAGTCCTCGACTTGCTGCAAAATTAAGGAAGTGTGTGGTGAGTAACTGGGGCACAACTCTTAGAGACAAGTCATCTTCTCTGCAAACGCTGGACTTCTTAGTTTACAGCAAAGCCATCCCCTGGCCAGTGCCAATGTCCCTCCCTCCCTCCAGTGCTGAGAGCAAACACTAGGTCCCTATTTACCTTGCTGCTCTTATTACGGAACATCTGAAATGCTCAGTTAAAACTGAGGTAAAAGATGACGTGGACTATTTCAACTTTGGTGTTTCAAATTAAGCAAAATATTGAAAGTAACTGAAAATAGGTCTCAGGTAGAGCATCGCATGCAACCATGACTACAACTATTGTAACCAACTCTACATACCACATGTGTTTAAGTATTTCCAGATAATATGGAAAGGAAAAGGTAATGGAAAGAGAACTAAATGCTTTAAAACCACACTAGTATTCAAGAACAACTTTTACAATTACCTAGTCTCAATCTGCTAAGACAAAAAACTACATAAAGTATAATTAGCATAATTTACAACGGGAAGGTTAGTTTCTAAAGAAAAAATTAAGAGAAATCCAACAACTCTTAGCAACATGGTAAATGATTACAGTTGAAGATCAGCATCAGAACTACCTCTCCTTCCTTCAAAAGAAAAAGCATACAATGGAAAAATTCACCAAGAGAGTATTCTAATGAAACTCTGAAAATAGCAAAAGAAATTTTTTGCAGTTTCTTCTACAAAGTTAGCCCAGGTACTGAATGCAGCAGGCAAAAAGTTCCTGTGTGCTTTCATGTTCCTACCTTACACCCTAAGCTGGAAATAGTCTCTTGAATGCATGATAGGGAGGAAAGATTAGAGCACATTACCCTAAGTAGGTATGGGATTAAAAAAAAAATCATAGTATCAAGGCTGAAAAATGGTATTAAATGGTCTCTAAGGTAAAAAAAAACAAAACGTACTTGAGAAACTTTTTGAAAGGGGAAAAAAAAAATCTTATTAGATGCATGGGTGGCCTCCTTCACAAAGAGATTAAAGGGAGGCATAATAATTCAGTTTGGAAAGGAGCAAGAGGGAATATGATATAGGTATTATGAAATAACGAATCATGTAGAGATGGCCAAATTGGCAGCTTCTATTCACCCTTCATCTAAATTAAATGAAAACAAGTTTGAAAACAGAGAAATAAGTATTTATATAACATTATCCGAATGCAATTAAGCACCGCATAGTATCTGCTACAATACTTTATTCATCTCCCCTCTCCTCACACTTCAAGAGCAGTTCCAGATTATGTCAGTGTTTATGAACGAGGTTAGCACTAACGCAAAGGCTCCTGATTTCCAGAAAATTAAAAAACACCGTCATACAACCGGTCCTTAAAAGCAGCAACTGCTGTTTTACACAGCTAATCCCCTTTCCCAGGATCTCCTCGTGGGCACTGCTGGGGCCCTCTCCTCCTCCCCGGGCAAACGGGCTACCAGGACATTTCTGCGGCTCGGCGTGAGGGAGGGATCACATGCCGGGCTGGCAGATGGGTGTTGTGAAACGTAGTGGGAAGCAGCAGCAACGCTAGCTCGTGTTCATCTGCCTCCTCTTGCATTGAGGCAGACAGTTTAAGTGGAAACACTCTCCACTACTTCTACGATCTCATTTGTAGTTTGCCAAAGGGAAGGGGGAAAAAAAGAAAGCTATAAAAGCATTACTATCCAGTGAGCATCCATTGCCCAACTATGATTAAATGATAGACTACACAAAAGCAAGGGAGCCAGCAAATTTTAAAAGAACATTTGGAAAATACACTGGGATAAAGGATGAATTCTCTGATTTACTCACAGCATGCTATTGAAATACAATTGGTGCTTATTGACAGTTTCAACACCTTCCCGCAGAGGCATCCAGCAGTGGTCTCTGTCAGGAAGACTGCTGCTCAGCCCCACGGTGCAAGCTGCAATGTCCTGCTCCGTGCCATGAAAACCAGAAAGGAAACAGTTATTTTCTTCCTTTCTTTCTCAACATTTCAATCCTCCCGATTTCATTAACTCCATATGATTATGGAAAATGTGTTATTTTAATTGGAAGATTTATCAGGGAGAATTCTATTTCTCTTATACACTTTACTCTTTCCACTCTGTGTATGTGTGGAAAAAGGTTCTTTTGAAAGCTATTTTCTGTTGCTATTAAAGTCTTGATGACACTTCATTACTGCTCTACAAGGCTGGTGCTGGTCTGGTATTTTTAGTTTCAGCATAATAGTTCATTTTTTTTAAAATGCCTTCTGTAAAGTTGGAAACCTGCAACTATAACAGAAAAACTGAATCAATTTTTGTATCATCTTTTGGAACCAATCAACGGTTACAAGTTCCAGGAAATATCTCGACAAAAAAGCACAGCGATAATTTCATGAAGAGGCCACACAAAAAAATATTCCTTCTGGTATAGGTATGCTGGCACAATGTAGAAATAGAGCCAAGTCAGTGCTTGATACCAGGGAAACCTTTCCAGGGAAGGTTGTCCCATATTCTAACATTACATATTTCCTCTAGGATCTGCTTATAACTATCTAAAAATGAGAGGGAATCATAGAGGAAAATCCTGTAAAATTGATTTAGTTCAGATTAGCATGGATAAAAATAAAGTGTGTTAGAACTCAGATGGAGATCACATCTGAAACGTTCACTCTATTGTGAGCAAGACTCAAGATGACAAGCTTTCAAGTAAAAGATAAGTCCTTAATAACCACTTCATGAATGTATTAATTCTTTATAACCAGGAAAAACTATAAAAATATTGAAGCATTTTACTTGAGTTTCCAGGATTCCCCATCCCCCTTTTTAAACTGATCATCCATAACATGCGTGCCATGCCTTTGGCTTCCCAGCAGTCCTATGAAGGGACAGCACTGCTGTGGGCCACACATTTACGAGGTTTGGTCTCTAAACGCATCTCTGAAATATCAGCGGCCGCCGAAAGGAGGGAATTGATATCTGCATTTACAGAGTCTTACAGACACAAGGGCTGGGTTGCTGGCTATTCTCATACAAAAACTTTCCCTGGACCTGTCAGTGCATGTCACCCACCTCACCTCCCTGGTTATTTTGCTGGCATGGCAAAATTCTTGTACCTGAATGCAGATCATCGTCAGCAATCTCATAACATGTGGGGCAGCTCAGTCACTTCAGTAGTGGTAACAGCACCTGCAACTGCTGAAGTCATCCCAACAGCTGGAGAAGAGAAGTTTTTCTTAACCCACCTCTCCTATTTTGTATGTCTGTTTTCAGGGAGAGGGGGAGGATAGGAGACAACCTTATCTAGTCCCTGCTGTGGGGACTGGACACTGAAAGAAGGAGAGGAGGTTGGAGTAGGACTCAAAAATTCAAGCTTGAGATCAGAAAAAATGCAAGTTATATATACTTCTACAGTAAGAAGAAGAGATCGTGGTAGAGTAAGACCACCACCTTCAAGTGTTTGAAATCCTTTGAGCTACAAAGTCAGATTGAAAAAAGATCTACAGTAACGGTCTCTATAGTGCTAAAAGCAGAGATGAGAGCTTTGCAAACAACCACAATTAAGTGCTGTCAAAACCTTCAAAGCTGCAAAAACATGAACCTTGGAGCAAAGGGGAATCACAGGGTTTTCTGAGTGCAGAGAATTTCCATGGTAAAACACATTAACTAGCAGCTACCTAATCAGAGAGTCATAAAAATACAAGTATACATATTTAAAACATTCAAACCCAAGTTATTAAAAAGCCCTAAAGTTCGTATTTATATTAATATTATCCTGAAACATTCTGTTAAACACACATTTATAAAGATACAGGAGATTTTCAAGTCTAGCTCAAAGTATGCCAGCTCATGCACTACTCTGAAAGGTAAAGTCTAAGAGGGTGTTTACAAAAAAACCCAAAAACTTTAATACAATTATATAAACTAAAAATTGAGATTGCAAGAGATGCGCTATGCTAATAACATTTGACCTATATATACTCAAACAAAACAATTCAGAGTGTGAATGCTGAGTGCTAGCTGACAGCTTGCAGACTATAAATTGCTTTTAAGTGTCAATTTTGAAGGAGCAATCAAATGACAAGTAAGATGACTGGAACAATTCAAGGAGACTGGCCATAGTTAACTCATTTAACTACGGCCTAACGTGGTTCAAGAGCCATCTCTGCTTCAATCTACTTTCATTCAGAGCTTTGTAGAAGGAGAGGCGGAAGAGTTTGCCGTTCACAGCCTTGCAGGATGTATTCAGTCACCAGCCAGCTCTGACTGAAGTTTATTGTAGAGCCTCATTATTACTAAAATAAAAATACGTTTTCCCTTCTTACAAAGAGAAAAGAAAAGAGATGGAATCACAGGTTACATTGTTCCACTCACTTTGCGGTAATTAATACTCTACAATTGCACAGACTTGAAAACCAAAATACCCTTATTCCTCACAAGCACTGGAATTTGTAGAGGAAAAAGGGGCTACAAACTAACATGGATGATATATGTTTTTGGGTGAGTGGTTGTTCTTTTATTCAAAAAGAATTGCCTGCCTACAACATAGTTAAGTCGCCTGCTATTCCTCAAGCCTTCTTATGGAAAGCACAAGAAATCAAATACAACACAGCAGAGATCACCTCTATTCTTACTTGCTCCAGTAGCCTTACAGGGAAGTTTAGACCTAAACCTCTGCTTTGTATTTGATAGTCAAGTTTTCAATTCAACTAAATAATCAGCTCTGCCCAAGACATAAGGGTGTAGCAGCTAGAAGAGTCCTTTGCAAAAGTCATCCTTGTGCAAGCGTCTGAGCAGCTTGGCAAGGCCAGCTGCTAGACTGATACACTTAAAAACCAAACAAAACAAAACCCCAAACTTATTTTCCAGGAACCTGGATACTCAATCTCAATGCAGCTTCTTTCTTATGCTCCTAAACAGGCACTGCAAATATTCAGATAAGTGGCTCCAGTCCTGTTTTTCATGACTGCTCCATAAGGAGCTTCACAAGCTAAAAGTACTTTAGCTCTCTACAGCAATATTCCCCTGAACATGAATCAAAAGCATCTGTAGTAGTAATAAATTAAGAGTAAAGGTGAACAATACTGCATGGTTCTGCAAAGTCGTATGCCATTTACCAGTTTCACATTTACTATACAATAAACTACCTCCTTTTGTCAAAACAACTCGTTCTCATTAAAAAGCTTAAAATTTGAATTTTTTGACATTTAAAAAGCCAGCACTGTTTAAAAAAAGGGAAGTAGGAGTGTAAATCCCCAGTATACGCCTGCATGAATGTACACTTCATTCTGATTTTTCACTGATTCATAGCGAAATGCTCAGCCCAACAGAAGGGGAACTAAATTTTTAGGCACAGAGGGAAAGAGTACTTCAGTGCTTTGCTATTGACATGAGAAGAAAGAGGAGGCGGTGTAAGAGGAACCAAGAAATCTTGGTTATTCGCCTGCTGAATATTTAGAGAGCCACAGCTCTTAAATCCCTGCTCATGGCATCTCAATGAGAATGAAACGTGCTATTCAGAGCTCAGCATAGCAAGAAGATGCAGAGAGCAGTAGTCGAGGACTGCTAGAGCAGTGATTTCAAACCATTAGTGGCGCACACCTCTTGCATTAAACAGAGGCAGCGCTTAACAGCAGCAGCAAGCCAGGGCAGCCCCTACCTCAAAGAGCTTGCAAGATGTACGCAGCCGATGCAACAGCTACGTGGTGAAGTATTTGGAGGAGAAGAAACATCCACTTGACCTTTTGCCTGAAAAGCAAGGTTGTCCTCAGGCAGCCTGGCCTGCTCCAGAAGTGTGGGGCAGGCTCCCCTTGCTGCCTGACTATGAAAATGAAATGAAAGTTAGGCACCTTGAGGGCTGAAGGAAGCGTGGGCAGGCTGGAAGGCCAGAGAGGTCATGGCAGTGACTCAAGGACTAGTGGCCGAGCCGCTGCCCGGCCTTCTGGGGGTGGATGTGAAGAGTGAGGTAGGAGTGTCCAGGAGAGATTTCACAGGGAGCTGGATCTACACCATGTAGGAAAGTCACGCTGGAAGCTGTGGAAGGAGGAAGTGACTGTTACTTTAAGGAGTAATAAGGGCTGGAGGTGCTTCTAAAATGTGACAGACAGCATGAAAGAAAGCTGTCCAAAAATCTAGACAAGAGTTTAAGGAGGAGCTGCATCCCAACCCCATCAGAGAAGAGAGCAGATAGGAAGATCAGGATCCCAGGTCGGTGACCATGCAAGAGCAGCTTCTAGGTTTAAGGGAACCTAGGATGAATGTAAATGAAAGAGATGGAGACAACCAGCAGCAGAAACTTCAGAAATCAAATACACACTCTCTTATAACCACATACCTTCACACATACACACCAATACTCAGTTTCAGGGAGGTGGAAACAGTTCAGCACACAAAAGCAGCCACACACAAGAAGCATCGAAGCTGGAAAGCCTGGTACCAACCATTGATGACATGATTTTCATCACCCAGATACTCAAAAGGAGGAAGAAAAAAAAAACAAAAATCAGAAGCATGACAGAAAAGATCCTCTAACAAAGCGTGGCAGAGCCATGCTCAGCACAGAGATAATCCAAGATGCTCTTCAGACAAGAGTCAACTGAATAAAGATGGGATCATTGTACATGTTCTACTATAAAGACAGGTTCTTCAGTTATGAATAGTGACCACAAGGCGCATACAGCTCAACATCCCAGAGGAAACATGAAATATTTAAAATGCCAAGAAAACAAATACGAAAATCCAAACCATCCTCTCTTCCCATAAAACTAGAAGCAAAACAAGAATGTGTCAGTACCTCTAAATAAAATATGGACACTGAACATGAAGAACAGGCCTTTGTGCCAGCCCAGCTCCTGGAAGTGCTACAAACGGCACCTTTCTGCAGACTTACTGCTCCTAACTGCAAGGTGGGAGGAGAAGCCAAGGGCATCCCATTTCCAGATGCTTTTTTTTTTTTTGTTACTTTAAAAAAGAAAAAGTCACACTGCTTTGAGGACCTCTTACCAACATTTTTCAAAGGTCTTTGACTTTAAATGGATTTGAAAGATTCAGACTGAGAGGCTGCCATGTTGTCCCCTCCAGGACATCACAACATCCCTGGCAGCAGAGATGACAACAGTAGAAGAATTGCTGCCAGCCCCAGAGGCTGGGTTAGAAACCTGAACACCCTTTGTTAGAATTTAAAGTCTAAACACTCTGTGCCACCCCAAAAATACACGCGAACGTTTGGCCGTTCTTCCACATAGCAGCGGCAAAAATCACTTTTCCCTCTGCTTACCCAAGAGCATGCTTAACTTTCAAACTAGCATAAACAGTAAGCTCAGCTATGACAGAGAAAAAAAGTAGATGTATGGGATGGAGCAACATGGCCGAGCGTGCTGCAGCAGCCTGTGGAAAGCAGTACCCCATGAGGTCTGGCAGCAGATCAAGGGCAATCACTTCAGTTGCTTTTCAGGCTATATAGCTTTGTGAAATTATTTTGGTAATATTCAGCCTTCTGAAAACCTCTCTATGGAAAGCGGTCTTTTCCAGTCCCTTATTGTTGAGCTCTTACCCACCAGCGCACAATGTGCTACTGTAGTTGTGCTGGCTACCACGCCAGCAGCGCAGTAGTGGTACATGCTGTTGAACCAAATGAGACCAGGCCAGAACGTGAGGAATGTCTCCCTTTCCAGCCTCCTCTTTAATTTTAGCGCACACACGGCTCTGCTGCCAGGGCAGGCCATGCCAGGCTGATATTTGATTTGTAAACAGACACTCCAACATGCTCATCTTAGCTGTGGGCTCCAAGTTATCTGCTTACCCCCAAGCAGCATGTGGGAAGACTTCTGCATGTAACCTTATCCTCAACGGTGAGCTTTCATGAGAAAGAAGCATATAGTTAAATATATTTTGATGTTAGCTTTTCCTAGAAGAAGAGAGGGAGGGAAAAACCCCCACCACCCAGACATTCCCTTTGTCACCCTCCAGCCCAGGTTCTGGGAGGTTCAGGAACAAAAGCGCAATTAAGGCAGTAATTGTAGTGCGCTTTGCCTCTGCACACTACAACACGCACAGGGTGTGTCCTCTTTATGTTGAATAAAGGCTCTCCTGCTTTCCAGTACAATAAAGGAATCACCCCAGGGTTAACGCTCTGGAAAAAAGAATAGATGGTGACAAGGAGACCTGTCGGCTTCCTTCCTTGTATTGTCTCCCACCAATACAGTGCGGCATGGGCTTGAACCCGGATCAGCGGTGGCTATCACAGAGCAGCCCCTGAAGCGAACGCCAGGCATTATCACAGGTAAACTCAACTTTTAAAAATTAGCTTGGACCCTCCTTTTTCTTGGCAGCCATTTGGATACAGTCTTTGATATCCAAATGCAATCAGTTGGAGTCTTCTGTGCTTAAACTTATAAAAATCATTATTTTATGTTCATTTCTGCATGCTCAGAAACAAACAGATTTCACTTTCAGTTTGCCTGGTTTTTTTTTCCCCTCACCCTTTGCAGAAGAATCACCACAGGGATGGACATGCACAAAAATGGCAGCAACCTACTTCAAGACAAGAAAAAGACCATCCTTCTGGTGACTGATGGACCAACTGCTCCACCCTGGCAATCATTCCCTTGAACTCACATCAGTGCTAAGTGTACTGCCTTTGGTTGGTTTGTTTTCCTTCTGTGAGTCTTGCCTAAAACTTCAAGATTCAAGTTTTTTCCTCAGTACATTTACAAGAAGAACAGGGAATAGTATTTATAGGGTCTAATATGACATAACCAAGCAATAACAAGCAGCTCAAAAGTAGCACTGGTCTTTCAGGGGAGAGAGGAACAGGCAGAACAGTAAAATACAAATAAATAAATAAGAAAATCACTCACACTTTTTTTTTTTTAAGTAAAAAAGCAAAACTAGCTCAATAAGTTTTTGCTTTGGTTTTTTTTTCCCCCCTCCACTATCTAGCTAGAGAAGAAATGCTGTCAAGCAACTGGTAGAGAACCCGAGTCTCTGAACAAGGATGCCTGTGTGAGATTATGACCCTCACTGTTTGGGCTGCATTAAACCTACCATTAAAAGCCTCAGTGCTTGTGGTATTTTTATACCTTCAGACAAGAAATCAGGAAACAATAACTCAAGAGATTTCTGTCCAAATTCTGGAAAAAAGGAAGCCTGATTTATCTGTACCTTGACTACATCTGTGACTACATGTTATATAATCAGTCCTCAATTAAAAAAAAGCCAACAAATAAGTATTACCCACTTCCTCTCATCTGCTTCTCCTTAAGGTGAAGGTACCAATGCCTGTTCTATCATAAAAGAAACACTAAAAGGAAGCTTTAACAAGAAAAGTATGAAAATATTGACTCTCTCACCTGCAGTTGTACCACGTGAGAATGAAAAATTCTTTACAAGTACAAATACAGTTGTCATATTAAGAACATTAGTACATTCTCCTAGAAACCTTGAAGGAAAAAAAATAAACATTCAAGCTCATTTCTGCAGTTGACAAACATAAGTCTTTTAAATCATCCTGAAGATGGATTTGCTAAGGTGTGTTTACAAAGGTGGTCCAGCCCCTCATTTCTCTCCACACTCCTGCACAGGTCTTCACTACTGCTGCTACCGATGCGGATTACAGCTGCTTGTGTTTGGATACATACAGCTTTTTAAGTTTAAATACCTTTTTTTGCATATATTTTCTGTGTATATATGCATATACACACACACAACACATTATACATATTCATCCATATCCCGCCCACTTGCAGGATAGCAGGACTGAGCATGGAAGAGCAAGCTGATGTGAGAAGCTGCTTCAGGCATAAAAATATAGGTTGTGGGATGTGCGCACAGCACACGCGTCTCAAAGAACTCTGCGTGTCGTCAGCGTAAGATGAATAATATTCACTTCACTCCCAACTGGCTCATTTAAAAAGTAACATCTCAAAGTCTGGTAGGACATGTGGGATATTGTTTACTGAAGTCAGCATCTTGTCATAGGCTTAAGTTATTTTATAAATACAGCTCAAGCTGGCCTCCTAAAGATACACAAAATTAAATACTCTTCAGCCAAAGTGGAAAAACCATGACTAGAAGTCACATCCAGTTGAGAGCAGGGCTACCAGGAAAAGTTTTACAGTGTGATAGAAACACCAAGAATGACTAATTTACAGACAGATGCGCAGTAGCCCCATACACTGGCAGGCTTTGTGTGTATCTTACCATGAGACACAGAAAGCCTGTACTGTGTACATGTACACACCCTGTACATGTGCTCCCTTATGCTAATATTGAGGTACCTGTGGTGTTACTTTTTCCCCTCCACTACTTCAAAGAGAGCAATGTCAGTACAGACAACATGAAAGCTGCATACGAAGAACATTGACTTAAAGTTCAAGTGCTTTTAATGACCTTCTGCATCCACTGAAGTCCAGTCAATCCACCCACCAGCGTTCATGCCACAGTAAGACTACAGCTGGAAGACCAGGTCTAGAACTTGTTCCATGACAGCACAACTACCTGGTTTCAGAACCAAGGTTGGTCTGATGAATTATATCCTTGACTGAGGTTGATTTTGACTTTTGGTGTGTCCCCCCAAATGGTGAAAACAGGCAGCTATACAAATCACCATCACCAGCACTATTAAAGATCTAAACAATTCATTTTACCCAAGCATGAGGTAAGCATCAGCTTACACCTCAGCAATTTCAAGCCAATATTTGAATCTGTACCACCGGAGATTTTGTAAGTATGGATGACTTTTAGACACTCACCACTAGAGAAAATCTTGCCATATCACCACAGATTTTATACTTATTATTTAAGCCTTCTACCATTTTGCTTGTCTGCAACATACGTTAAAACATTTTATGCACTTGAAAACTTTAATCTTCATAGAAGGCAGTGGAAAGACTTAATGACCTCAGGTCTGCCTTGGAGGTCATGTTTTGGTTGGGCTTTTACTTCGCCAGCTAGAGATGCCCTCACATTGGTCCTCATACTTCTAACAACGGCACACAAAGAGCAAACCCAGGGCTCCAGAGGGACATTTGACCAAGAGACTGACGTGACAGGACTAGCTAAGAGGAGTATGTTCATCTCAGAGGATGTGGCTGTGTGAAGCAAAGGGAAATACCTACGGCCATTCCACTCATCACTGGGAAAATATCATCTGCTAAAACTCTTGTCTCTACAAATATAATTTGATATATCAGTAACTGGTTTAGAGTAAGCCTATATCCATCAAATCCTTGAATAAATTTCACTTTAAAATCATCCAAGATACTTCAGAAAGTAAATGTTTAGACTCTGCACTTCATCATTCTCTATTGCTTTAGAAACAGTACTAAGGTGTTTGCAAGCTCCTTAGTTTCATTCCCAGTTTGAGCCAACTGTGGAGTGCAAGTTATGAGAAACTGGGACATAAAGCTGTATGTGAGTGCATAGGCACAAAACATTATCATCCATCTACTACACAGTTCACATTCTGGGGGAGCAGATACGTACATGGATGCAGACAGCTGTGTAAACACACTCGCAGTTAAACTACAAAATATGTAAGGAAAAAAGCAGTGTTACAAGAAGTTAGACATTTTCCTCCCCTTTAGCTTTGCAAAGTCTGCTTTCTATTGCGCTCTTAAATGGAGATGAAAAGTGCTGTAGAAAAAGCATCAAGTAGTGTGCAGTGGTTTGAAGGAAAAGCACTAGATCTGGTGGATGCTGAGGTTACATAAAGCTTATCACAGCTGTAAATAGTAAAGGATAGTGAAGGTTTGGATTGGGGTTTTGAAGGTTGGCACTTTTTTTTGCATTTAAATTAATGTTTTGCCACTGTCTTAAAATATGGCAGTGGGGATTGACCGTAAAATGCTCAGCACTCAGAGCACCGCAGAACAGCAAGTGACAGCACGAGAACACCTCACCACTTGTGGCAATGCCACGAATGCAGCAAAAGACAACCTGAGTTTGTAACAGAGATGCACCGAGATATGCTAGCAGGGACTATAAAATCCCTCATGCTTAACTATAACAGATTTGAAAAACAAAGTTGTTATTAAATTTGTTTAGAAAAGTTTTGGGGAAAACTTGCAATCCCAGCTTTAAAGCTACAAAAAGCTTGAACTGCAATATATGAGCACACAGCACCAGCCCACCACTCCCAAGAAGTACTTTGAGCATACCAGACAGGAAACTATCTGTGTGATTGTCCTTTGTTTCTTACACCATGAGGAAAGAGCAGACATTGGTCACTGTAAACCATTCAATTAAACCCTCATTTTCTAACCGTTAGAGAGAAGACAAATGGTTCAAGTTCTGGAGTTACCAACTGCAAGCTTAACTAGAACCATAATTACAAAATTCCAACTGGTAAATTATGTGTGGAGAGGATGAAATATGATGTTTTCTCATCTAAAATACAATCACCTCTTCACACTGGCCAATAATAACAAAAACTGAATAAATGATCCATTGTGTAAACTTCTAAACTACCCCATGCAAGTATAAGTTGTGCTGTAAAAGTGGTTACAAACCACCAAACTATCAGATCAAAAAAAACAACCCATAGCTTTCCAAATCCAAAGTTAAATTCCTGCTGACTTGTTCTGGATTAAGAAGAGCTCACCACCCCTGCCCTTCTCAGCAGAAACAGCCAATATTCCAGATCTTCAAAAGTGGGTCTAATCTTACATATTTGGCTTTACAAAACCAAAGCCCCCCAAACGAGTCCATTTGGATTCATTTTTTTCAACTGGCAGCAGCTAGATAAAGAAAGCTGCTCTCTGCTAGGCACTACCAAGAAGTATTGCATCCGTGCACGCCTTAAATACGCAGGCAGCTACACAAGCACCACTCGCGCACAGCTCGGAGTCTAATAATGAACACGCAGTTGTAAACCTGGTATGAAACAGACCACGTGAGGATACGGCCATCTGTATAACGACTGCAATGCACATTACTGGTGTAGCGTGTAATGTTCTTCCCTCATTAAAAACACCCGCACAAAGCCATATATGTGAAGCACATGCCTGTTTACAACAATAACTTCCCCAGAAAAGCTAGAAAGACCGCAAAGCTGGCGACAAGACACAGCAGTTGAGCCTTGCGCAGCTGTGTGAAGTGTCATGAAAATGAGCTCATGCCCTGCAACGCTCGTCCGTGCCGAGGAGGCTGCGCTCGCAGCACACGAGCGTAAAAACAGACCTCAAGGCTTCCCACGCAGGATCTCCGGGACACTGCGCCGTGGTCACGGAGGGCAGGCAGAGCTTCATTTTGCCCGCACGCCTCGGAGCGCAGCGGCCAGCGGGCACGCGAGTGGTGAGAAGGGAGAGGCTGCCTTGCAACTGGGAGAGAGGAGGGAGGAAAGTCGGAGGCGGGAGCCAGACAAGGCATGCAGCTCCACTGGCAGCAGCCCATGCTCTCCTGCACCATGGCTCCGCACTGTGCCTCTGACCGAGCCTGGGGTGGCCGATCCCAAGAGCCATGGCAAATGATGACCTGGGGGCAAGCAGCTGGAGGGGGCATAGCTTTCCAAGTCTCACCAAATGAGCCCTGCCACCACTTACAAAGGGGCTGTGCGGTCACCCCAGCAAGGGTGTCAACCTGTTGGCTCCCAACAGAGGAAGCCCTTTCACCCACAGATTTTTTTTAAAGCTGTGTTTCTTCTCCTTTTAGATTGTTGCTTATGAGCTGTGAAATAGTGCAAAATATATATTTTCATGCA
This sequence comes from Psophia crepitans, assembly GCA_013399095.1. NCBI lineage: Eukaryota > Metazoa > Chordata > Aves > Gruiformes > Psophiidae > Psophia > Psophia crepitans. The sequence goes on from VWZZ01005049.1 coordinate 124,937, forward strand.
CTATGACTCACATTCTTCCTCTTTTCTTTGTCCCAGCCATACACTGTTTCTGCGTCTGATTCAAAAATGCCAAAACAGGGACACGTGTTTCTCTCTTACAACAGGGTTTTCAGAATTATTCATGATTTAGAAATGCACAGTTTAATTTGGGCTGCTTTATGGCCTGGTCTCTGTCTTTTAATGCTGTGTAACTTGTACTTTATATTGGCTCAAGCTGGGAAGGAAACTAAGCACAGCTTGCAAACTCCTCAGTTCTGCTTCTAAAGCAATAGAGAATGATGAAGTGCAGAGACTAAACATTCATTTTCTCAAGGACCTTGGATTATTTTAAAGTGAAATTTACTCCATAGTTTGATGGATATAGGTGTCCAGGAATCCTGTGCAACACTAACAGCTGGTGTAAGGCAGGATACAGAGCAAGCACCAAGAGCTATTTTGTTTGCAAGGGCAATCAGTTTGGAATAAGTCAGATTATATTTGCAGACATAAGACTCTCTGCAAATGCTGTTTCCCAGTACTCAACCTGCAACGGCTCTTCCCTCTTGCCCCACAGCCTTGGTTGTTCACCATGTGCCACCACTTGATGAAACACACAAAGTGCTTTGAGAAGTCATCTGCAGCACAGGCATTAGAGCCCTCCAAAGCCCACAAAACATGACCTCCAAGAAACAACTGAAAGACTTGTGGTCATACCAGCTACAAAAGAGAAGCCTGAGGGAAGTCTCGAGTCTGCAGATGTACGTGAGGGAGTGAAGAGGGAATTTCTCCACCTCAGCAGTGGATCTGCTGAGCAGTAAACAGGCTACAACTACACTGAGGGAATGGGAGGCTGAACAGCATGGCAACGTGACAGGGCCATGAGATCCCCACCACTGCTCTCTCATCAGCAACAATGGCACCAACCTAGCAAAACAAAGCCCTGACAAAACCAGTGCTTGCTCTCACATCCCCATGCTTTCGCAGCCAGCCCCTGGCCCACGGGTGCTGATGCTCAGCCTGCCCCCCTCCCCACACACCATGTTTCCGCTGCCTTCAAGGTTTCACAGCTGCTGGACCACCACGTTTCCTCTCCCCCCCTGGGATATAGGGGGGTGAATGCAGAGTCCTTGCTCAGCTCCTTGCACAGCAGCCACCCGCCACGGCAGCAGGCTGCTCTCCCCTGCTCATGCGTGTGCCATTGAGACACCACTGCCATACCACGGGTCACAGGCATCCTGGGGATGACTTGAGGGGGAAAAACACACATCCATTCCTTTTGGGCAGCAGCAATAACTCTTAAAAGCCATACAGACTCTAGTACGCTCTTACCATAAAGGTAAAGCGGGGGGGGTAAAGGAAGGAAGGAAGCTACATAAAGCTTACAGTTAGTCAAAATAAATCTCTCTTCCCCTCCCCTTCCCTCCCAGGCTTCATACACAAGCTCCAAATATGCCCCTTCCCACTCTGAGCACAGCAAGCCGCCTCTCTGGCTCTAGCGTGGGCTTTGTGCTTCAATCAGTCCTGGGCTGGGCTTTGAGGGATCACTTCCTGCGCGACCAGAGGAACCACTGTTCAGTAACACAGCAAGCCTCATGGGTCGGAAGCACAAGTTTTGAGGAACACATTAGATGTGTTCCCTTAGAGGGAAGTATGGCAACCTTCACGTGATGCACACGGTGTCACAGCAGTAAAAACCAGCATGAAATGCTTAACTAGCTCAGCTCTTTTAGAAGAAAGGTGTGACAAAAATAGTGAGAAAAGTAGTCAAGCTTTGGCCAATATAACTGATTACTTTAGATAAAGTTGAGATCTTGTTAGAATAGTTTCAGTAACGTCAACAATAACCAGAGTGAGAGACAATGGCGTGACTTCATGAGCAGAACAGTGCTTAAAAGTGCTCAGTCATAAAGCACTGTCATAAAGAGCACAGATACCCTAAAAAGACTAAACCCACCTCTGCTCTCTCCCAGTGAGATTACGAAAAGTTACTGAGAACATCATGAACAGATATGCCACCTAACTTTATCCATATATTGAAGAAATAAATCTGGGAGCTCTACTTATTAGAGCTGAATATAAAAACCCAAGATGTCTGCGAGTACTTTAGAGTATCTACTTTCAGGAAAAAAGGAAAAAAAGCGGCCATTCGAATGATTACTTAAATAGGGGAGCATCTTTTCAGACAACTAGGAAGCCTGCGAGTTTGCAGCGATGTCAAACCGCCCTATTTTTAGCATGGTGTGTCAAGGGCACATGCCTAGAAAGCGCTTTCACTGCTTCAGCAGTTTACAGGAAAAACAAGGTAGACAAGCACATGCTTATTTACAGATAGATGAGCCTCAGTCTCGTGAGTGAATAATCACATGGGACTGTTTCGGTTTTACCGGGTGACTCACCGGGGCAGCGTGAGTGCTCCTGAAGCAGCTCAGGAGCAAAACCTTGCTCCGATGGCATCGGAAGGAAACAGCTGCATAGCACTCAGACAATCCTGAAGCAGCGTAAGAGGGCTGGGGCAGTGCGAACTGAAAGCAAACGGACTGAAATGCATTTCTTTCAAGTGAAATGAAGTGTTTCAGATAGGCAAGAATGACAAAGGGTCTGCAGATTTATTTTTTTTTAAAAGTAGTGAAGCAATGTAAAAAGCCTTGCATTCCCTACTTGTTTTCTATTTTACACGTTCTACATATGACTATTTTTCGAACTTTTCAGTTTGAAACCTCTAGCATCAGCTGTTCAAAAAACCCAAAATCTTTCATCTGGGGTTGAAAATCTGTACAGAGTCATCTAACAGAAGCAAGAAGTCTTCTGTTAGACTTAGAATAATAATTAGAAGCCACCACTTCTAATATTATTCAATACTTCCAAAACTAGACCACAGGGTGTAACACTGTAAAGTCATGCATTATCTATAGTTCTCATTTGTTAATTGAGCTAGTTAAACAAAGGTGTTACCAACACATACAATGCTTAACCTTCTACTTTCAAGTAGTATCTGTACACCTGCAGCTATCTCTAACCACTCTCCCAAGCAAATTATCTACACTTTTCATTAGCAACTGTCCTTTATTTGAAATATCACTTACTTAGTTTCAAGCAAATTCTTCACTGTGCAGCACTGGCAGACTCACCGAGTATCCTTATGCTTAGCCAATAAGCTATGCAGTGAGGAAGACAAGGACTAACTCAAAGGTGCACAAGGCTACTATATGAAAGTATAGAAAACTGAATATAAATTTTCTTCCTCCATTCCAGTGGCACCAGGGTGCCAAAACAGTTGCTCTTAGGCCACCTACAAGCAGTTACACAATTGCTTTGGTCAGATAGCTAAACACTCGCACTGGCTGAATCGAAAAGCTGGCAAAAGGATATGCCATATATAAATGAACAGAACAACTGTAAAGCACTAAGCCACCTGAAACATGGCAATAAACACAGCAATAAATACAAAATAAGATTTTAATAGGATAAAAGTACAAGCTAGAAAAGCAGCATTCTACCTCAGGTTATTAAAGGTTTTCTGTACCTAAAATTTTGTTTGTTAAAGTTATATCAGTGCCTGTTCCACTAAGAAACCTTACAATTTAGTAAGTATATGGTTTACAGCATCCTCAACATGTTTTCAAGGAACAGAAATACTAGAGTACATAATAACTAATAGCCTCATGGTATACTCTGCTCAGTCTGAACACAGAGATCAAGTTAGCAGCTATCAAGATTAGCTGCCACAAGTTCTCCAGAGCCCTAATGGAAGCTGTTCAGCTGTTATGAGGACTGATGGAAGGAAAACAACTTAACTAGTCAGTTTACTTCAATTTTCTACTCCTCACAGCTACATTGACTTCATCATCTGCTTTCACTAGTTTGAGTTATTATCTTAAGTTCTGTTTTAGGAAACTTTACACATGACTTTCAAGAATACCTTTATAGTTTCGGGGTTTTTTTCTTTTTAAACTCTAGTAGATAATGAATCCTTTAAGTGTTGTGTGCTGACCAGCACAGTCCCCACTCTACAGATACTGCAACAAGAGGTACCTGCGACAACTACATCCAGCGCTATACATAGAAATGTCAGGAAAGACGACAAGGTCAACCAGCAAACAGGTTGGAAGGCAGGAGTGGACAGCACAAGATGTAGACAGACATGGCTCTAAAGGGTTACTAGAACGAGAGTGTTGCTTTAACAGCTTCATAAGGCCTTGTCTGCTGTGACTTACCTGCACGCTGTGCTCTTCTTTGGATAGCAAATGGGGAGAGCACAGGGACCGGTGTGTAAAGTCACTGTTGCCAGCAGGCAAGCAAAACTGGGGGTGGGGGAGAGGTTTACATCTCCTTTTCAGCTGCATTAGTAAATAAGCTGCTGAGCAACATAAGTTCCATTAATTTTCCATAGGAACAGATGTTTGCCTAACAACATCTCAGTTTCAACACCTGCCTGTAGTCAACGTGTTACAGAGAACATGCTACTAAAAGAATAAAGGAAAACAGAATGAAACAAAAACCAGTTCCAAGTTACAAGATATGCCTGTGCCTGTTTAAACAGCGTGGGATGTAGGCCTAATCCCCACACTACAGCTTCTCTCCCAAGACACCCAAATGTAGTCATACTCCCGTGCCGTTACTCAGGTCATCCATACAAGTTGTAGGTTACTTTTTAACAGACCCATCCAGCACTGCTGCTTTGTGAGCACCCACGTGGCTGCAGTTTGGAGAGTCCAACCCTTCAGCTTTTGGATGTACTACTGCTGAAAACACACCCAGCTAGCTAAAGCCTGCAGCCCAGGGGTGAGTGGCACGGGTAATCTGCCCTCCGCACCCAAGCGGTTACTAATTGCATTGCTGCATGTTGACCTAAAAACCTTGATCTCGAGTGTTGCATGTGGTTACCTTTGCCCTTCTCCTCCCAATCATGCAAGGCACAAATTGTCTCACCCCAGGCCACCCTTAACCCTCGGTTCCAACCTCACAGCTCCCTGCCTGCCAGCGGCAAAGCCCACCAGCACCGCTGGCCCTCCAGCTCTGCCCCTCAGGACCCCCTTGAGAGGGGTGTTCATGCATGGGAGCCCAGCTGGGCAGTGCTGTGCTGGGAAGGGGACCAGGGAGGACAGCTTAGATTCAGGGATTAGAAGTAACAGCATCAAAGGGGAAAATCAGCAGGAAAGTACAAAACCTAGGGGGAAACAGGCAGATCTGATTCTGTAATATAGTCACATAAAGTTGAAAGAATCAAGGTTACGCTCACGGTTGTTATTTTTCCACTTTGTCTCAAACTATTAAGTAATTCAAAAAGCAAATTCTTCATTCAGAATTTATTTGCCTAGAAAAAAAAGAAAATATTGATTTAAAAGGACCACTTTTAAGGACCACAAAAGGCACCAACTTTTTAGTGACATCTCTTAAAACCGTGTCAAACAGACCAAGTGTCGAACAATTCAATAGCTTGCTTATAAATCATGGCTCAGAGTTTCTAATCTAGCAGCAGTAAAACATTACACAGTGTTATACAAGGCAAGTGTTTCATTTTAAAACTTCGGTTAATACCCTAAATCTTCACTGGAAGTGTTCTGAACACATGGGTTGGTTTGGTGATTTATTTTTTTTTCAGATGAACAGAGGGTCTGACAGAAGTTTCACCCAAAACCATTTACATTCTTTAGATAATGGAAAAGCACTATGGATTTCAAGACCTGATTATACCCACATGAAGAGGCAAGGCTGAGAAAAACAGGCTGGTTTAGAACCTCCCACGAGTCACTGAATTTGGAGTTCCCGTTACTTTAAGCCCAGCCTAAATGCCTATCTTTAGAATTAAGTTATGCTAATTGGAAGATGTGAAGGCAAAAATATTCTTAAGAGACATATTGCTTGAGTGCAGAACCCAGCCTCCATTAATTGTTTTTCCTGCAACTCCACGCAAAGAGAAGCCTTCAGCAAAGAATGGACAGGTAGTGACACTTCTCTGAAATTTAAATACATTAGGTTTTTATCAGTATAACTTAGTTCTGATGCTGATGCAGATTTTAGAAGATATGCACACCGCTTTTAAGTCCAATACTCTCAGTAAAGTGCCAAATAAAATGGAGTGATTTATATAACTAATCATAAAAAGAAGCCTCACTCTGCAGAACTGGTTTTACAGCAAATATGAGAAAAGATGCAAAGTTTAAGACTTCTCAAGCTTAATGAGAGCTGAACTTACTTCTTGTTAAGATTACTATCGATATTCAAGGAGAATAATTTTCCTGAATATAGTGGACCCAACAATCACCGAAACACAGGGAAGGAAAACTATATGCATTAAGTTGGGCAAGCCAACAGCCTCACTCATTAAGATGACATACAAGAATTTAGAATTATACTGGCTTTTAATCATTGCTTCAATACATTAACAGAATACTATCTAGTACTACAACACAACAAAAAATTCCATAATTTTAAGACCAGCTTCATTCTAGCCCTTCCTTTAAACTATACATTTGCCCATGCTTTACTTTCCTGACATCAGCATTTCCCAGTTTGCTGCTACTGCATTAAAGGCAAAGAGAAAACCAGTGAGGTAGGCAATCCCGGTTGTGCCGTAGAGAACGGTTAGGATTCCACTGAAAGTAACTCCCAAAATAACTTTAAAAAAAACAACCCACAAAAATAGCTTTCACACACACAACCAAGTTTCATTTTTACTATACTGCTTTTAAACCATTAATGAGTCATCTCTTAAATCACTAGCTATATTTATAAGGAATTATTCACACAGTAAACTAGACTTCACAAAATGAAACTGTATACATTTCCAATACAAACTATTTTTCTCTCAAACTAATTAGAGTTACACATTAATCCACTGATTTAATTTTTTATTTTTTTTAAAGATTGGCTCACTAATGACAATTTTAAAGTACATTTACCATGAGGTTTTGTTTCACCTCACAGCAAAAACTTAATGTCTCCTACTTACTTAGCCTACACAAAATTTTCCTCTTTACCAGAAGGGCTTTCCACCAAAATAAATGAGACCAAGAGAGATTGTGGTGTAGCAGAAGAACATAAGAAGCAATTAGTGGTAAAGTTTTTGTAGGTTGTGTCATTTCATATTCTTTCCGTGCCTTCATGGGGCAGCAAAGACTTCATTAGAACAAACTCCAAGCAAAGACCAACTGCTGCAATCACTGCCCACTTTGATTAGTCTTAATCCTAGTGGAAGCACAGCAATTTTCACTGATTGCTTGTTTGAGGGACACACGATTTGCGCAATGTTTATTTTGGGCCGTCACGGAGGGAGGGAGGCAAGGGTGCAGCCAAATGGGCAGCCTCCCAATCCAGATCACACAAAATACAGCATTTGCACTCTAGGAACATCTCAGCCTCAGCCGAACCCTGGAGCCTGCCCGCGTCAGGGAAGGTTGCATGCCTCAAGACCTACCCAGAGGGCTTCTGCAAGAGCTGGAAGTAGAGGATTTTTAAGGTCCCTTCCAACCCAAACCGTTCTATGATTCTATCAAGATGGAAATCACGTCTCTGCACCCTGGCAAGCCCCACCAACTGCAGCACAGCCCAGAGAAAGCAGGGGAGGATGACGTGAGCGACCTTTGTAATGAAGTATCACAGCTTACAACACAAGGAGTACAGATATCCCTCAAGTATTGTAGAAGGAGCTACAAAGAGCTGGAAAACACAAAGTGGACCCCATGAGCAACAGGGGACGCTGCCAAGACTCTAATTGCACAACACACTTCAGGAATATTAAAAAAAAATTCTTCACCTAGATCAAACTAGAAAGCCACGACAAGAGATATCTTTACTTATGGAGACTCTTGCATATACACAGCCCCAGATTCCACTAAAAATCTCTTAAATATCTCACCACCCTTTCACAGGACACCCATTAAGAAGCAAATGCCCTGCTCATTTAAATGACTTTTTGATGATCCCAAAACAGATTTACTGTGGATCGCACCACTTCGGTGCAAGCCATATGCACCATAGTATCGGCAGCCTACAGAAAGCCAGCTCTGTGGGTCTGTTCTATTTTGGTGATAGCACATGTACCCACAGTACTCAGTGATCATTTTGATGAAGTAACTATTAGGAGTAAGAAGCAAATTTAACATTCGTGTGCACTCCAAAGTTATTGTGCATATCCTATATGTCCCAAGGATACAGAAAGGAGAAAGCTATGTGTTTTAATTTCCCACAGTTCCTCTCCAATTTTTTATCTTGCTGCTCGCAGAAATAAAGCTCTTCTCACTCATAAGCTGCGTTGGGGTGGGCTGCTTAACAAATACACAACCAAGGAGACAACAGCTACAATGGCACGGGGCAGCAGAAAGGAGCTAAAGAGCACATTAATGACCCCCTTACAGCTGCAGCCAGAGTCAAGCAGCAGGATTTCCTTAGACAGCATTGCTACATCTGGATCCCTCTCAGGAGGAAATGAAAAGTAGTGCTCTTGCAAGATATATTGTTATATATGCCAAAGCCACAAAAGCATGCAAGAAGCAGCTATGAGATTAATTAAATTGCTAGCAGAAATAAAAGAGAAGATAATTTAACAAACATTACCACAACAGTTATTTCTGTGGTATCTCAGGTGATCACCATAGCTTGGCAAGGAAAAAAAAAGCGTCACAACACATTGATCACTAGAAATTAGTTGTGACCAGCTGATGGATAGTTAAGCAACAACACATGCAGTGGGGTAAGAAAAGCAGTTTTATGAACACAACATGGTAAGGCAGACCTTGAAAAGCCTAAATAAGCAAAGTATTGCTCGTGCTTTTTCTGAGCAGACAGGTAGTGTGCCGCACTGCAAGAAATCCCACTAGAATTGGATTCCAAAAGCAGCTAGCAGAACAGCATAACCCACAATCAGTTCTGTAGGAAACATCTGTAGTGCTGATAATTCTATCCCCTCAAACTCTACTGATATTCCTCTAAAAAGATAGGACGGTATGACTTAATAGGAATAGATAGGGAATTTGGAGCTGTAAGCTTACTTACGGTCACTTCCTTCCCTTATAATCAATTTTGTAGATTTTCTGCATTCTCAGTACAGGTTATAACTTTATTCAGAAGACAGCCACAACATATCAAGTCTTAATATTTTAGGATCTCGTGTGCAGCTGATACACATGCTAACATTTATCACAAGGTGCAGACTCCTGTTGTGGAGTAGAACAGAATATAAAGGCTTTGTATTAAGAATACCTCCTTTGACCAGCACAATATAAAACTTCCTTGCAGTTCTAGTTATACAGATTTTATTATTATTTTGTATTTAGAAACTTAATTCCCATTTTTCTTAAAATGAAATAGAAGCAGGGATTTTAGACTGAATTCATAGAAAGAATCCACAAAGTTGCTAGTAAAAAAGCAGTCTATTAAGTCTAAAGTAATGTTTGCAGCATTGTCCATAAGTTCCTTATGCCTACAACTACACTGTTTCTGTAACTTTTAAAGTCATGTGCTCAGTAAAACAAGGGACGAAAGGGATCTGAAAAATTACTTATTTTTGTGGAGTAAAGTCTCGCAATTATATAGTTCCAGCTACTAATTCCCCATACTCCCAAAAAAGAGCAGGTTAAAGATTCCCCACTGCCACCACCCATGCCATATGCATCTTCAAGCACTGCTGGTGTGGTAGCAGTCTCTGCATCCTCCAGCTTTCTGCTGTCAGAGGATTTGAAAAGCTCTACACTTTTAGCATCAGGATATCACAAAAACTAGAAAATCCGTGCACAGATCCAAAGCTCTTTAGTTTAAGCTCACAAAACATCTTCCCCATACTAGTGTGACAGGACATGAGTCCCAAGCAAACAGTAGGATAAGAGATGCCCTCTGCCCCCACCACTGCCCTGGTCTTTGATGGAAGCAAGAGCTCCAGGAAAAGCTGCATGTCCTACAAATCCAGGGAGGCTCTCTAGCATCCAGGGAATACAGCATAAAGATGTCATCATGTAGCTGCTGTGATTAGAGAATAGAGATGAGGGAAAAGAAGAAAGCAGCTTCCTCCAACAGTGAGTTGAACTGAAAACAAAGTGGAAATTAGAGAGCAGTCTTACTGCCAGAAAGGACAGAGCCTTGGCTCACAGGCTAGACATTTTATTCAGGGGCAGAAAGCCTTCAGGTATGAAGCCTCAGCCAATACTTGGAGTCAGTTTGAAAGCAAGGAAGCCATGGTCCAATTGACCACTGAGAAAACCAAATCAAGTGTGCAACAGGACTGTGTGCATCAGCTATGCTTGCTTTTCTACCACCACAGGTCAGAAAACTGGTAAGCTAATGGGACCTTACTGTTTAGCTCATTTTTTGCTGAGATCAGAGAAAGAAATCAAACAGGTGAATAGCAAATACTTTGCAAGGAGGAAGGCAGGAGCTTCAAATGAGAGAATAATTCCTGGAAAACACAATTTCAGATAATTCTATGTTATGAAAATGCTTATTATAGCAAGTTTAATGACAAGCAAGGAAGCGGTTTTTGTTGGGGGTTTGTTTGTTTGAGGGGTGGCTTTGTTTTTTAAGTTTTCTTCCTTCCAGGCAAAATTTGGGATTCGTCTCATGGTAATATGTTTTTTTGCTGATTTATAAAAGTACCCCTGACCTGTTCATCTGGCAAACTAACATTCTGAGAAGATCTATTTAAAAGCATTTGTTAAAGTTTAAGTAACCCCATATGAGATGTCAGAACTCAACTAGAAACTTTAATTTTCAATCTTTTATAATCTACATTTTTCTTTTGCCAAGTTTACAATGTAAAAAAGAAAAGCAGAACTAATATACAATATCTATAATTAACTTGTTAGTCACAATTTGAATGTGATGGCATCATTCTCCTGAAACCTATTAAAATGATCCCTCACTTGATTATAAACTTACCACTGCCTGAATGAGAGAAAACTCCTGAGGAAGTAGGTACCTTTATTTGCTCCAATTAGATCACAAAACACAGGAATACTTCAAGTAGTATTTCTTTCACAACACTTCAAAAAAACTTCAAACTCTTCACTTTTACAGCTAAAGCACACTTGCCATGACCCAGAGGAGCAAGAGTGAACCAAGCCAATGTGCTACAGAAGTCAGAGGATTTTTTAAGGGGTTTTCCCACACACACAGGCCTGCCAGAAAAGTCAGCAGTGCCCGCTCTTATAGTTTACGTACTAGCTGTGTCATTACTCATTGAAAATTTCCCATTGAAACTGAATGCAACCTTTTCTATTGCAAAATGGAAATTTCCTCTGTCTCAAACCCAACCACCTGAATTTAGTCATATGTAAGAAGGGTGCAGAGACCATAGTTTCTACCACATATGCACTAGGAAGTAGGAAACGTGCTGCTGGAGCACCTGTTGATCACTTCTGGTTCCATTTACTTTCAATAAAATGAGAAATCCAAAGAGTAGAAGTGTCAAATGCCACAGCAGCTCAAAGATTTGTCACTCCACTGGTTACAGGGTAGTCTACAATCTGCTCACTCCCCAAACACAATTTTTTTTAATTGCATCAGTACGAAAACCAGGATATGACTTTGCTTGCACTCCACCATTTCACACAACCTGTACCACCTTCTCTGAAAGGGGCAAAATCTGCTGAAAGTTTGAAGTTCTATGGTCTTTTCATTTATATATTTGATCCAGTAGTATTCAGGTTTATTAAAAATATTTTTTAAAAGGCCTTAACAGTGCTTGGAGATACACACATGCTGAAGAAGTGCATGCCTGTGACCATACTAACAGGGTAAAGCCTGTGGTGACCCTTCCCGGCACAGGGCACTGCGAGGGATGGCCTTCAAGGAGCAGCAACAGTGACCTCCAAGCATCCCAGGCACTCCTGTGCTCTGCCATCAGAAACCTGTTGCCCCTCAGCCCAGGCCAACACCTCCTGCCTTGCAGAAGCCTGGGGTCAGGTCCAAGCAGCTTTGCATCAGCAGCCTGGCATCACCATCAGCAAGTTTTCAGGTTTGCCACTGCCCCAGCACAGGAAAGCATGTATGGCCACACTGACCTGACGAGCTCCCTCCCTAACCTCAAGGCCAGAAGATATCTTCTGTATCTCTGAAGCTCCCATCAACTACTGAAACAGCTGGTCTCACTACAACAAAAATACAAAAAAGACACTGGTGTACCTTCTTTATCGAGCAGAAGACAGACACCTGACAAGTTACTTGTAGTAGGGCAGTGCTTTTAATCCCATAAAGCTCAGAAGCTAATACCACGCAGAAGGATTGAAAGCAATGCAGAGCAGTCGGCACAGTCCAAGGATACTGGAGGCTGCAGCTCTAACGTCGCTTACACATTAGCATCTCAACGACCCGTTGCTTGGCTCACCTCTGTGAAGCTGCACTAGTGCACTGTTTGAATGGTGGAGAAATTAGTAGCAGCTTCACAATGGTAATGTGAACCATCAAAGTGAAGGGTGGTCACTAAGCAGATCGGTTCTGGTAAATTAATGGGACCTGTTGACATGCAGGTATACATGATCTCAGAAAATCAAGTATTCCTACTGTAAGAAGAAAATAAGTTGTTCCCGCCTTTGCTTTTGCAACAGACAGCAACTTCCCAAAAGGATGGAGGATTACTCGCTGACTTTAAACAGCAAGGCACAAAAGGCAGTTGCAGGCACATCAATGCCTCACACAAGCCAGGGAAACTGCAAGACCACAGTTTAACATGCCAAAACAAAGCACTGCACAGCTTATATCTATTTTGTGAATAAAATCACACTTCCATGTTGAAGCAGGTTAACGTATTTCATTAGACAGGTAAGAACACCACTTTGAAAGCTCTCCTGTTTCACAAAGACAGAAGTTAGTTTCATAACATACGGCAATCACCAGCGTGGGCATTTCTGACAGAGTCCAAAGTCATCACTGGAGATTGGTTTACACCAGAAGTTGTCATATAGCAAAGCAGCAGAAATCATGGGCACTTGCCTCTAACACTTAACCCCCCCCTTCTCCTCTCAACTCCTGAGCTGGCAAAAGTTCAGGTTCTCTTCTGATACATTTTGTAGTCCTTCCACCCTCCTCCTAGATCTCACAATGAATTTCACAGCCAGTGAGCTATGGACCTCAGAGATATGGGGGCTGGTTGCAGTGGGTATACACAGTGTAGTTAAGAAGTTTATAACGGCTATACAGCCATCTGCATACGTTCTTAAAGGATGAATGTATTAGATACATTCATAAAGAATTCCTAAAGGTGTTCTTAGTCCATCACAACTCACTGGAGATCGCACAGTTGGAAGAGTGCAATTCACTAATGTAGCATGAATTCCCCCCGCAAGCTCCCACTGCAGTCCCAGACACAAAGCCGCTTCAAGCCTTTAGTATCTCCCCACTGCACTGCTTCTTCTGCTACATGTTTAAAAAACAGGATGTCACCAGGAATATATGCCACCTGGATATGAAACCCAAACCTACTAATGGATGACAATGCACACTAATTACTGAATATTACTAAGACACTGATAGGAAGAGGCAACAAGAAACTTTCCTATAAAGATGCACTCACTTCAGTACTTCACAAGTCATCCCAGTTTGCGATAGTAACCTAAACCAGTAACCATTTGGGGTGCAACGACCAATACTCACAAAACAAATTTGGGGTTAACGAGCTGATGCCGTGTTGCCTGCAAGAATGCTACAGGTCCACAGAAGTCCCATAATCAAAAAGCAAAATCCCGTAGTTCAGATGTAATAAATATCACTTCAGCGTAAGCTTGCATGAGTGGTTCCTGTAGAGTTCTACACATTTGGACAGAGAAACTGGTACTAGAAAACAGCATGCCAGAAAGAGGAAAGCAGTGCTGAGAAGGTGGCCTGGGAGTTTGCGGGACCAAAAGCCTGCTGAACCTGCACAAGGACACTAATGGATACTAACATCAACAGCAGATTCACAACTCAGACCACATCCAAAAGGGTGACAGCCACTATACACATCAGATGAAAGCTACAGATTTATTTTACATCCAATACAACAAAGGACCAAGGAACACCTACCTAGAAGTCACTGGCACATCATTATAACCCTCCACTTCAGAGTACATCCTTGAGGTTGGTCTCCGGGTTGCTGCTCACACTGGGTGACTATGAGTTCAGTAAGGGAACTATGCGAGCAAATAAGTGAAAGTGTTGCATGAATAGCTATCTACTGCTCACATAACAGCCTGGCTCTGTTCGTGAGAGGGGGGAAAAAACCCACCACCCAATAAAAGGTGTCCCAAGAAATGTTGATTCGAATCCATTTCTTACACATGCATTCAATCCCCTATTAGGGTTTATAACAAGGCGGCTGTTTGCAAGGATAGTTTTAATATATCTTCCCTTCCCCCCCAAGTTAATGGTGGGCTACAGTTTTCAGAGTGATTTCCTGTTTGCATTATATTCTAAAAATCCTGCTCATTTGCTCCACTAAAAGGCATGTGCTTGGAAGTGGTTTTGATGGCTTTTAATCACATCCCCCCTTTTGATCACCACAAATCCAAAGCATCTGAAAATAAGGGAGCTATTTCAAGTTACATTCCCCTCCTTCCCTGCCCACACGTACTTGGCTACCAGTTTGAGACACAGGATCAGAGGGAGCTTCAGGCTTCAGAGTAACACAAAAACCTTAAAAAAGGAAACATTAACACGTCATGTCCCTTCCCCTGGTCAGCAGCTTTTGGCTCCATGTTCACCTAGACCTCCAAGGATGTCCTACATATTCTTCATGTCCTCACTGCCACTCTCCAAGACCTCAACCCAGCAGCCAGTCTCTGACCTACCACAGCATCCAGACTCTTGCAGTGGGCTGCAGCTGCTGGATGGAATGGCAGCACGCAGGTGCGACTGTGTTGGCACCTCTTGCCTTCCCATAAGCCTGCGGCATTTCCCCTCGCTTGGTACAACAGCTTCACTGCTTGCCTTAGTCATGTGTCTCCCTCTTTCTGCAGATTTGCAGCTGGGCTCCTGTTGTTCCTTTTCCTTCACACATTCAAGAAAATAATTCAAATTTTTTTCTGTAGCACTAACTGAAAGCATATAGGATCTGTGATAAGAGACATGGATGGGGGCTCAGTCTTGAATGGTCAAGTTCAAGACTGCAACCAGAACAGTAATCATGGAAGGGAAACACAGAGGCAACGAAGCCGTGTGCTTGTACATGTAGCAATGAAGTGGAAGGCTTGTAGCAGTAGCAGCACTACAGCCTTTGTAACAGTCTCAGCAGACTTGGTCATCAGAGAAGCTTGAGCCACTTTCTAGTTGTCTAATGAACAAGACAAAAGCACTGCACATGCCTAAGCACAAGTGTGAGGAGAGATGTGCTGACTACCATTGCTTTATAGAACCAGCTGGGCTGGAACTAGCCATCCCCTTGGAAATAAGCACATTTTGTTTTCCTCCCTCCACACAAGAACCAGTTGCATAAAGCTAGGTCAACATGTGGTATGCATATGATTCAGATGTAACATTTCCTGGCAACCAGCAGCAAGCCCAAAGGAGGATCTACACTACTGGTAATGTTGATTTTTTCCTATGGCTGTCATGAAAAAAAAAAAGAAAAAAGCCTACTGATCTCTTGAGACATAAGCAGCAAACCCCATTCCCCTGATTAGCTTTCCACTGGTTTCACCACAGCTTTTTTTCTTTTTTTTTTAAAAAAGGAGCAAAACCCAAGACATACACAGTGGTCTCTGACAACTACTTTCTTAAAGTGAAATAACCCAAAATGAATGACATAACTGTGTGCAGATTCAGTCCCTCAACTCCAAATCCCTTAGTAGAATTTCCAAAAATGGGACAAAGATAACCAAAGGATAGGGAACAGCTTCCACACAGGTCTTCAGCCTGGAAAAGAAATGGCTGAGGAATAGAAGTCCTTAAAATAAGGGAATTAGAGAGGAAGAAAAAGGTCATGGAGATACTACTATTCACCACTTCCTCCAATGCAGGAGCTGGGAAGCAGGCAGAAGTTCAAAATATGTGAGATGAGATGGTTCTTCCTGCAGCATGCCCTAAACCCATGCAGCTCTTCAGTACATTGTAGATGCTAGGAGTTTGCATTGGTTCAAGAACACATTCGCAGAAGCTCTAGGTGAATTTCTCAAATCCAAAGGCACCATTTCTGGGCCAGTAGGTTACAGAGCTGTGAACACTGAAAGCCGGGAGACTGCTCTGTTGAGACATTGCTATGTGCTCTTGGATACAGCAACAGCTCACAAGGCGTCCTTATTCTTGCACTCTCAAGGCACAGCAAAGGTGAGATACAGGACTACACATAAACCTTTTCTCTGATGCAGTGCTGCTGGGTTTCTTTACGCACAAACTAAGTGGATTACGAAAAGAATCATTGAGGCCACTTCAGGTTAACATTTTCCTATTCCTTTGGTTATCATGAACAAGAGCTTGTAACATTTCTCCTGTTATTCCCCAAGGAACAACTCATTTATGCATTTTCTTCAATTCTTTTCTAATAATACAACTGGTAAGCCTGAAGAGACAATCCAAGCTAGCGACATCTTCTTTCAAGGCAGGTAACTGACATTTACTTCAGAACTTCTCCAAGAGCAGGACAACAGTAACTAGCTTCTTAATCACAAAAATTTTACAACACTTGAAGGGTGTCTTTGTTTATAAAAGCACGTAGCTTTACCAGCAGATTCATATGTGCCAACAAAAAAGGTACTGACGTCTAATTTCATTGGGAACTTTTGGACTGCACTCCCAGCATCTAAAACCAGCACTTCCACAGAAGACCCAACACCGGTAACAACTGCTGCTTCTTCATTTCACATAGAAAAACTAACATGAGCAAGATCTAAAGATATCAAGCAGCATGAATAATTAATTAAGAGAATAAGTTAACATGCAGGAGACACATAAAAGCTACTTCAATAGCTTTGGCAATGATAAGAAGACATTTTCTTATCAAAAGAAGCATGTTTCATAGGTCAAATGAAAGTACCATACTTTGGGACGTTCATTGCAACTTGCTAAACTGAGGTTGTATTCAGAATGGAAAGAGTTTTCAGAAGCTACAATTTTCCCCAGGTAGTCCCTTGGTGGTTGGTTTGTTACACTATCAGAGTACAAGTGAGAAACAAGATCATGCAGTTACATGGGCAATGAAGAAAGCAGCAGTATGTTGGGTTAATTTTATCATCATATTTAAGGAAATTTAGCCAGAAATGGCACGCGGCCGAAGTTCTATCTGCAGAGATGCAACACTATTTTCAGACATGTTTTACCTCTTAACACATGCAGGTGACAGACTGGCTTAATTTCCAGTAATTATGCTATAATGAATAGCAGTTGGGCTCAGAGGACAGTACTCTACCTGGTCACACTCTACCTGGAGGCCAGTAACAAGCGGTTTGTCCCAGGACCTGTCCTGGGCCTTTGGGAGTGACCTAGAGAAGACATTGCAGCACATCCTCCTCAGTTTTGAGGGTGAGACCAAACTGAGGGGGAACAGTCAATGTGCCACAGGGCAGGGTTGCTGCCCAGAGAGCCCTAGTCACAGTAGATGAACGGGCAAACAGCAACCTGATGAAGTTTTACAAGGACAAAGTCCTGCACCGGGGAAGGAATAATCCCCTGCACATTGGTAGAGGCTAAGGACTGCCAGGTTGGAGAGCAGCTCTGCTGCAAAGACCATGCAGGTGCTGGTGGACAGCAAGCTGAACATACGCCAGGTCTGTGTCCTGGCAGAAGAGAAAGTCAACCACCTAGGCTGTATTAACAGGAGCACAGGCAATGGATGGAGGAAAGTTAATGAATGCTAAGTAAAGGGGGATAATCAATCACAAGGAGATACTGCATTCAGTTTTGGGACCTCCAGTACAAGACAGGCATTGGGAACTGGAATGAGTTGAATAAAGGGCCATCAAGATGGCTGGAAGACTTCTCCAGTGAGGAGAGGCTGAGGGAACTAGGCTTGTTGAGCCCAAGGAGAGACAGCTTTGTGGGGAACATAGCAGCAGCCTAGCCCAGAGGTCATTAACATAGAACCAGGCTCTTCCCAGAGATGCAGGGTGGGAAGACATGAGACAACAGGCTTAAGTTGACACAACACATGTCCCTCACCAGGTGTACAGAAAATAACTCTAGTAGAATAATTAATCCTTAGAACTGGTCACCCAGAGAGGTTGTGCAAACTGCATTCCTGGAGGTTTCCAAGACTGGACAAAACCCTAAGCAGTGTGGTTTGAATTCAATATAAGCCTTGCTTTGAGCAGAAAATTGGAGTATAGACCTCCTAAGATCCCTTCCAACCTGAATGTTTTTGTAATTCTGTGAAAGGACATGTCACAATGCTGGATAAAGTTGTACCATGATTAAAGTGACTCCTTCAGTAAAAATTATAGCTAAGGGGTGCAAGAATTTGTCAATTGAGCCCTTGAAAAGAGGTCTTCACAGACACCTTTCTAGAATTGCAAATAAAAAGTAAGATTTGGTGGCAGTTTTCCCAAAAAGTGTTTTGAATCAAGCAAGCTTTGTGTGACTTAAGATTTCTCAAGTTTTGGAGTCACTGTTAGTGACAGGGTAAACAAGTAACCATATTATTCTAGGCTTGCGAGCAACATATTGTTCTAACAGTGCCAAGCAACCCCATGGTGACAATGCCAAAATTCTTGCACACTAACAACTGTTTTAAATACTAGAACATTTCTGAAAAGCTAAGGGTTCACAGGTTGTGCCTTACTTTGTCCTAGAAGATCAAAATCTAGTCATGAAAACAGAATTTCTCTTATCTCAGTCACAGGACAATGGAACAAGTTTGAGTGTGGGGGGAAGTTTGGGTCAAACAGTTGCATTGATTAAATAGTCACACTGGATCATTCCTTTTTTCTTTTTAAACCCTTCACTTAGCTATTTTTTCCACTGAATTTTAGAAGAAAAATAAGATATAGGTCCATAAATGCAGTCTCCAAAGACATAAAGCTGCTGCATGTCTTTTTGTTGGAATGGCCACATTTAACACTTAAAACTCCCTGGCTTTCTGTGCTTTGACATTAGAGCCCATCATAGCCAAAGGCAGTTCATACTTCAACACAGAGACAACTCACTGAATCACAAAGCTGTGTGACTCAGATGAGACAACAGATTGCCTCAGGTCCAAGTGGTTGCTTCCCTCCATTCCTTGTCCTGCCCCCTCCACAGCAGAGTTTGCCAACAACTCTCAACACAAGCCCCAGTGTCACTGCAGCTTACTAATCATATTCACAGAAGCCAGCAGTTTATTCCAGCTTGATTAATATTCTGGCCAAAAAGCTGTGGTGTGTCAGCACCTTCTTCAGAAGTTGCTCAGCCAACCTTCCTGTCTCTGCCATACAAGTCGAAGGGGCTGCCTGACCAACCACCTGACATCACGTTTCCTGCAGCACAAGCCCAAAATCTTCCACTTCCTATTCTTTCAACTTACCACCTTAGCTGCCTGGAGAAAGAAAAGTGACTTTCATACCTTTAGACTGTGTCCAGCAAGCCAGCTCTGACCTGGAGAGTCTTCTCATTTCTTTGAGGCAGATTAATAGCATTATGTCTAGTTCTTGTGGTTCTTCCATATCTTCTAGGCACTTAGCACACCAGAGCCCTGACCTCTAACTTGTCTATTCCTTACTTAAGCTACTGCAATATGAGTTTCCTAAGGAAAAAGAACTTGTGTTAACTAACACAATGCTACTTTGCTAAGCCTACCACTATAATAATAGCACAGCAAATTATCTTCAGTGGAAGCATCTGGGATATTAACCCTTAAATGCAGATAGACATTTGATAAAAGCACCACTTTTAACTTCTTTGAATAAGATTCTGGGTTTGTTGGAAGGTTAAGTAGAAAGTGCCGTAGTCCAATTCTCAAGGAAAATTACTTTCCCCATTAGATTTTTCCACTTGTTTACAACTGTAAGATGATTATCAGCACCACTGTAGCCAATACACTCGTATGAATAAATCATTCTAAGTGAGAAATACGCTTATTGCACGTTTACCCAAGGACCTTCACTCCCACACTCTGTATTTTAAACACCTTCAAAAAGGTGTTTATTACCTCACATATACCTGTAAATATCACCCCCTATAATTAAGCCAGGCAATTAAAATCCCAACATAAGCTGGTACGCTGTCTTAAGTGCAAAATTGGGTGGTCTGCCACAGACACGATCGCTTTCCTATATCAGATTGCCTCACCTCCGGCTAAGCCCAGCTAGACAATAGGAAATATATGCAGCTCGGGAAAATAGTTAATTCAGAGTGTGGGGCCCAGGTCAGATAGCAGAAAGGAAAAAGGCTACCACCCCCTCTTTTCCTTTTGGCAGGAGAGGAGCAAAGGCAGCCCGCGTGGTCCCCCGGGTATAGCTCCCAGACTAGGAGGCAGCAGTGCTGCCCAGGGGCGCTGCATTGCTCCAGGGGCTGCTCTACCCTCTATCCTGTAGTTAGAAATCAAAATAAGCAGGCAATCAACATTCAACCTTTATTCCATGTGTGTAATTCTTCATAAGCCTCTCCAGTTTCTCATTGTAACAGAATTAACAGTCCCAGGGTGGGGGGTGTGAATCTCTCATCAGAAGGCTTCTGACTGTCCCCTACAAGGGGACAGGACAAGAGGAAATGGCTGCAAGTTGCGCCAGGGAAGGTTCAGGTTGGAGATGAGGAGAAAATTATTCTCAGAAAGGGTGGTCGGGCATTGGAACGGGTTGCCCAGGGAGGTGGTGGAGTCACCATCCCTGAGGGTGTTTAAGGAAAGGTTAGATGTGGTACTTAGGGATGTGGTTTAGTGGGTAATAGGTGGTGGGGGGGATGGTTGGACTAAATGATCCTTGAGGTCACTTCCAACCTTAATGATTCTATTCTATTCTACAGGAGACTCCTAAAAGATAAACAGAGCTGACACTACAACAGCAGGTGAGAAGTTGATCACTGCCTACTGTCAAACTAGAGCTCTAGTTCATAGGGTTTGCAGGGATCACCACACCTAGTCTTGTATCAGGTGTGTGTTTATTAAATTTGAAGACAGCACAAGGTTGAAATGGAGTGCAAACATGCCAGCCAACAAGAAGAGAGCTCGAAGTGATCTTAAACTACAGAAACTACTCTGGAGAAGCCTCATGGTACATTCCTAGGTGAGAGACTTTAGAACAATCAATTGCCTAGAATTAAGAGTCCCAAGAAGAGATTGAAAGAACTTAAACTCTCTTCTTAACCCCCCCTAAACATCATAGGTCTTCAAATACATAAGACTGCTACAGAGAACAGACTAACATATTCTCCAGTCTTCTGCTGAGTAGGACTAGTAGTAATTGGCAAAAGCTACAGCTTAGTGCCGATGTAGCACACTGAGGAGGAAACACAAAGCAAAGATCCCTACCAGCGATTCCCACACCTAGCATGCAGCAGATAATTTGTGCATGCTTAGCATTCTGCTAGCATTTTTATAGCTATACATTATTTTTATAGCACTACATTAAGTTAGGATTCTTGGAGGAGGTTTGAGGTGAAAGATCGTATTTCAATACATTTTAAACCTCTTTACTGTTGATTTGTCTTTCTTCTAGAACTCTTTTCATTGTAGCTCAGCTCATTCCTATATCTCCCATTTACATCTTGCTTTGAGAAATACCTGCTTTGTATAATCCTAATTTATTCTTAATTGCAATGGTTTCATGTTTTTCTTCTTTCTTAAAGCCCACAAGTTCCCCACCTGTCCTCTTCATATGCTTGATATTCTAAAATAAGCTGCATCAGAAGTAGGTACCATTCAGCAAGATTCATTTTTACACAGCATCTTTAGATTAAAAAGGAAGAACGACCAACCCACCCCACACAGCTCAGCAGTTTTAATCAAAGCAGCAACACAAGCTACTACAGATCCTCAGGACAGTTATGTGCACTGTAAGAAGATTCACTAACATTTACTCACAACCAGAATCAGTTTCAATTCTTTTAAAGAAACTGAAAGTTATCTTACGAAATACGCAGGTGGGTGGAGATGGCTCAAACCTTTCTGGCATTGACAGATATTTCAGTGCAGAACCTGCACTCACATTGCAACTCTGATCCAGAAATAATTTTCCATTACTACTTCTGCTTGGAGAATCTAAAACACCAGAGGTCTCAGCATAACTGTTAGACTTCATTTTTCATTTCCATGAAAAACTGAGGAAAAGCAAACCCTGTTTAGTAACATCCTTTTGCCTTTGGAAGAGCTAAATCAGATCTCCCCAGACACTTCTGTCCCCAAAAGCAACCTGCAAGTCTCACAGCAAAGCTAAGAATACCCATTCAGAGTTTTTCTTGCTTCTCTGCTCACTCAACAAGTTCACACTCCACAGACTGGGCTTTTAGTTTACCTTTTCTGTTACAAAGTTCATCAACACCATATCTGTTTATCTGCTGCATACAAACCAATAAGAAAATAAGCCCACAGAAGATAAGTGGGAACTCTTCAACAGCTACCTTCTTGCTGAGCCAGCAAGTGCTGTTTCTAGCACCATGTGTCCTGAAAGTCTGTTCTCTAGCATTTTATTCACTAAACATGGAAAAAAATGTTTGGAAAGAAAATCTCTTGAAGCATCTTCTACACTGAGGAATCTAGTTTTAAGATGTTTTAAAAGAAACAAGAAAAAAGGTGACATATCACATAACTGTCCTTTTCAGAAGGATTCCGATCCCCATGGTATCACCACACCTAGAACTCTTTCCAGAGGGCATATTTTTGTCTTGCAAATACATCTCCAGTGGTGAATACTCACAAGTGAGAGATTACTTGTGGTTACAAATAAGGAGTCAAAACAGTATGTTACAGACTGCAGTTCAGGGAAGACAGGACAGATTTACTTTTCTGCACAGACCATAGAGCCGGGGTGCTTGTTTCTATTGAGAAAGAGATGAGACTGGTATGTGTGGAGAATGGGAAAAGGTCGTGTGCCAAATCCTTCACTTGTCATAGTAAGGCGGACATGGACCATCACCTGGATGTGATCCTACGCAACCTGCTCTAGGTGAACCTGCTTTAGCAGGGGGGTTGGATTAGGTGATCTCCAGAGGTCCCTTCCAACCCCTACCATTCTCCGATTCTGGGACCTGTTGGAGCAAGTCCAGAGGAGGGCCACAAAGATGATTAGAGAGCTGGAGCACCTCTCCCATGAAGACAGGTTGAAACAGTTGGGGTTGTTCAGCCTGGAGAAGAGAAGGCTCCAGTAGACCTTAGAGCAACCTCCCAGTACCTAAAGGAGCCTGTGGAAATGTGGAGAGGGACATTTTACAAGGGCATGTAGTGATAAGACAAGAGATGGAATGGCTTTAAGCTGAAGAATAGGAGATTTAGGTAAGATGTACAGAAGAAATTCTTCTCTCTGAGGGTGGTGAGGCACTGGCACAGGTTGCCCAGAGAAGCTGTGGAGGCCCCATCCCTGGCAGTGTTCAAGGCCAGGTTGGATGGGGCTTTGGGCAACCTGGTCTAGTGGAAGGTGTCCCTGCCCATGGCAGGGGGGTTGGAACTAGATGATCTTTGAGGTCCCTTCCAACCCAAACCATTCTAGGATTCTTAGCATCAGTCTGGACTTTGTATTTGATGAGTAAGGAGAAGAAAGGGCGGGGGGGGAATTATACCCACCTATCATGACTAAAAACGGTGGCTAATTGTTTGAGGGCTTGCTTTATCAAACAAACTTAGCAACGAATGAAACTGATTTATTAAAAAAATAAAATCTGTTCATGCACATGTCCTTCAAATTACTAAATTGATACTATGACCTCTATATGCAAGCAGAATAGAAGGAAGATGATGCATTCCAGAAGTAACGATGCTTTATGGAACATGGGCACTGATCCAGAGCCCTCAAACCCAGACAGTCCAGAGAGAGAAGGAGGAAAAATGCAAGTGACCTCCTGAACGAGAACATGGTCATGGATAAGCCCCTACCAGTCCATACTCCAATTTCTATCTGAGGCAAGTCCTAAATTTTCTTAGCTCAGAGATGCTGCCTTCCTTCCACCTCCAGTCTCTCTTAGCTGGGCAAGGAGTAGAAAACTACCCAACCCAGAGGTACAGAAACCTGTAGAACCTTGCCAAAAAAATCTTCTTGTCAAGTTCAACTTAATTACCAGGCAAGCTTTGTACAAAAACTTAACCTTGAATGCTTTGGAATACATTAGAATGTTATATTTTACAGCTACGTTTTAAGAGTGAGCTCTTCAGTATGGCAACCTTGTGGTTTTGTTTCGGTGTAGTAACTCAGCAGGTTATAGAAGGTCATTATCTACCTTTCTTCTATCAGTCAGCCCTGAATAAGACCTAAAGGGTTTATCTTACTTTTTTTTTACTTATACCATGATGGTCTGGTAAGTACACAACTACTCAGAGGAAGCAACTACAAGGTCAAGTGTCCTATGTAAGAGTCAGTATTTTGTTCAGTAACTTCAAACTACATGAAAGAGAAAACGAGTTGGAACATTGTTTTCCAGAAGGCAGCCAGAAAACCAAATAGTTAATCTGAATTTGTGTACTTGGTTTATGAGAAGTCTTTTATTAATAAATGTTTGTTACTCTATGGCCACTTACACCCACTGTTTGTTTCCCAATCTATATTGAATAACTATGGGTCAAGTGTCCTACCTACCTCACGAGTCTTCAGGATACCTGGGTTCTTCCAAGGGGAAGTTAAGGTTTCCTTAACACTAAAATGTTTTCTCTTCCATTCTACTGAAGGCACTAGATTTTAAATAGCTGCACGTGCCTCTTATCTAAGAGGCTACACCAGTGAAACAGTTTCAGTGTTTTCACAGGAAACTCATTTACTCCAGCATTTCATGAATCTTAAGAGTCAGCTTCCATCTGCCTGGAGTACAAAGCACCTATCTCGACGAAGGAACGCCTTCCTCAGCTGACGTGTCACAAAACAGTCTCAGTTCCAGTTCAACTTCAACTTATTCCCTGAATATTTTTCTGGTTTTGAAAACCAGAAGGCAGCACTATTCTCTGGGGTGCTCAGGAGCAGAACCTACTACCAAACTCTTCCACTTCACACCTTGAACATTTCAGTTACATTCTGATGGGATCAGCATGCCTACTGCTCTTCCAGATCTGCTTTCTGCAAACCCAAAAAGCCACATTTGAGAACGTTATGGATGCTCTCCTTATTATAAGATGTTTTGTGGGTGATTTGTTGTGAGCCAAGGACCATGTGTTGAGTGTGCATGGAGATGCTTGCTGGGTCCCAATCCAATGTGGCCCAGGACTTACACGTAGCACTGTGACACACTGGCCACAAGAACAGCTGTGAAGCACCAAACTAGATGCATTTGCACTGGCTGCTAGGGGCACACCTGCAGGCTTCCCATGTAAAATGCTTGGGTTTCATAAACAAAATTAAAACAAGACAATTATTTCAACAACACTTAAGAAAATGCTTTTGCAAAGAATGACAAGGTAACCTTCCTAATAATGGTTGTACTAGGAAAAAAAGTTTTCAGAACATTAAGCTTTATTTCCTTCCTTTTCATATTTCTCTATGACACTGTAAAAATAAAAGTACTGCAGAGCAGTGTTTCGTATTTCAATATGAAACATTCATGAGAGTTGATAGACTGAGCGAACTAACCTAGAGACCTCCTTCATGAGTTGATTTTAGTTTGGTTTTAAGGATCTCACACCTCTTAGAAGTCAGTCTGGATTCAGGCAATTAACAACGGGGTGATGAGGCAAGCAGATTGGCACAGAGACTATGAGAAACAATTTAAAGTAAAACTGCTCCAGCTGCCGCACATGCACACACCATCCCCTCAGAAAACATTATGCAAGAGCATTGCTTCAATATGAATCCCTCTCTGTATGTATAAACTTATAATCCCCTTACCAAGCAACTGGCTGCAAGAAAGACTTGTTTTTAGGAGGAATCATCCAAACCTTTCTTACAGAGCTCAAAGGAAGTCTTTGCAAGGTCTTTTGGCACCAAAAAGAGATAGCAGAGCCCAAGGTAAGCTGGATATAAGGCAATTCCCTGATGGATTTAATCACCAGTTGCTCTATTTTGTCATCAGCACTCTTTTGAAAGCATACGGAACTTACCTGCTCAGTGCAGAAGTGACAGACCACTAGCACAAAGAAAAACTTTAGGAAGTTTGTGGACAAACCATACTTGGCAAGCAGCCCTGATGCTGCAAGAAAATGCAGAAGTATTCTAGAAGTTATTCTGGGGCCCTCTAAATTCTGTGCCCAGACAGAGGGTCATGTCTGTATGAGCAACTTCAGGATATCTAAGCAACGTTGAGATGGTGTTAATAAGGGCAATTTTATCTCTTCCTTGGGAACTTTAGGAAGACTGTTTTAAAATGGTAGGGCAGAGGGAACATCTGTCTGGGTCCAGATGCCACCACAGAAAGTGCAGCAATGGAGGAGGAAAGGGAAATTAAAAAATTTATAAAACAGGAAGAAGATGGAAAACAGTAGATACCTGTAACATACAAGCAGTAATAGCTACATATGTGTAAGGATAGACACGCAGATAGAAAGTATTTTGATGTACTTTGCTCAACAATGCTTAGATCTGTGTTTATTCCATTTTTCTGATCAAATGCCTCTGCTCTGATACTCACTATTCCTACAAAAAAAATCCTCAGAGGAAATTTGTACCAAAAAAAGAAGTTAATCCTCAAACCAGTCACCCTCAACCATTTCTATTACTACCCTTCCCAAAAACTTGACCAAAAAAAAGTTATGAATTTGAAATAAAAGGTATCAGGTGGATATGGTTCAACTGAGTTGAGCACAAGGTTCAGGAGGTGCAGAGGAAACGTTTATACAGCACACACCAGAAGGACAGACTGAAGCAATGTGAGGTGATGTGTGCTGATCTCTTACAGAAACCCTGTGGCTGACAACCTAGGTTGGATGGAACAATGCCTCAGCTGGACAGAGCAACGCCTCTTTTTCTCCAGAGCTAGGAAGCAATCGGGCAGTGCAAACAAAGAAGTAACTACTGGTGCAAAGTCAGATGAAGGCAGCAGACCAAACCTGCTCAGAGAACAACTCCACCAGAGCTTTATCCTCAAACCCTCCACCCTCCCATCTCCCTCAGGCAAAAGGATGACTTACCACTAGTAAAATGTGAAAACAACATTTTAAACACATACAAGGCTGAAAAACAGTAAACAAAACAGATCTATTTGAACAACCTGGTCTAGTGGAGGGTGTCCCTGCCCATGGTAGGGGGGTTGGAACTGGATGATCTTTAAGATCCTTCCAACCCAAACCATTCTGTGATTTTGTAGTTCTCACAGTAGTCTATCTACTGCAAAAATTATTACACTCAACAAATAGTGTAAATAGCAACGTGCAGCAGTATACAATATATTAGCAAGAGCCAGCAACTGTAACAGCATGAACAATTTGCCATAAAGCCACCACTAGAGAGGAGCAAAAAAAAAAAAGAAAAAAAAAGAATGAGCATTCAGTTTCTGCTTTTGTAAAGGTTTTGGCCAAATATTTAAATATGAATTTGCATTAAGTTTACTGAACTCATACACCAGACATCAGCAAGGTCCGAAACGCAGGAGCTTTCAGTCAAAGAGAGTGACTGCTTCAGGAAGTCAGCATTCACCAAAGAATCCATTTCAACATTTTTTATGGTTAACTCAGAGAGCAGAAATGAAGGCAGTTATCTGAATTGCTTAGAAGGCTCTATTGTTCCCTCTTTCCAAAGGATTTTTCCCCAGAACAGAATGGGTGGTGTGTGCAAAGCAAGTGAAAGGTGGGGGAAGGGGAAGAGTCTCATGGATAAAGAGAGAAACAGAAACACAGTTTTAAGCACAGTTACCAATTTTGAAAGTAACTTCCTACCTCCCACTGCAAGTGAGGCGGGATGTTTCTGATCTGAAGCTTCCGACTCCTGCAGATAAATTAAAGAAAATATTTTTTAAAAAAATACAACAGAAAGAAAACATTATCACAAGATAGACTATACATAGCAATGTCCGCATTTAAGCATCTGTCATACTAAAAGGGGCAAAACCATATACACAACTAAAAATCTCAACAGATCGGCGGGAGGGAATATCAGATCAAAACCATTTCAAGCCCAAAAAGCTATTACAGAAATACTTGTTACACATTTGACAGCTGTTACATTTCATGTAGTCTCCAGTTTTCTTGAAGACTATTTCTATTTCAGCTTTAAGGCCTTCAGTATCTAATTCTCTTCATTATAACTGGGTGTGATAATCCCGTGTATTTGTACTGGGTTTCCCTCCACACACTTTGAGAACTAGTTTATGGGGTTTTTTTAATTCACCAAGATGTTACTTCAGAATTCTACATCCTTTCAAGGAAGATAATAGAAATTTGAATACATATATTTGCTTTGATGTTAAGCTTTTCATTAGCCTAACGATGGACTATTTTCTAACATTTATATGGCTGACATTCTCCATCCCTGATCAGGAGGATGGGGTAAGAATCGGTAAATTCATTGTATTTTCACCCCAAATTTACATCAGTTTTCACTTATCTAATAAACAAAACATTCACTTTGAAGTCCTACTGCAAAGCCTGGCAGTGTGCTGGCTGCCTTCACAGCCAAGTCCTTTGTCTCCTCCCTTCCCCCAAAGTGAAAGAACAAATAAATGCCAGAGATGCCACAGACCCCTTGGGATTTACAAGAATGTGTAGATTAACAGTTTCAGCTGAGCTCAGGTAGGACACGCTGGCTGGTTTAGCCTGGCCAGCCCAGGAAGATCTCGGGAAGGGAGAGGGGACAACACAGAGCAGTCTAGCTTAGAAGGTCTCGACTACATTTGCGTTCACCAAAGCAGCTACAATAAACGTCTTGTGGTCAAACTCAGTTTTACTTAGTGTTTTAATTGCTTAATACCGACCTCTCACAGATAAACCCTTCACATCTTAAGGACTTTTTATAACAGAATAGAAGTTTAAAAAAAAATAACAAACCACACTTATACAGGCCAGTAAAGTCTTGCAACAAAACAAGTTTTAGAGATGTTCCCATCTAGCAAGAAAATCAAAAGCTTTCATTTTCCCTCTCGGTTCCTTTTAGATTACACCCATTTCCCTAACACCACCCAGGCCAACAGTGAGTGTTTTACATCTTGAAATGCTCTTTTCAACAAGCTTTATTCATGGCACAAAGCCTTCTTACCCAAACTTCCCTTGACATGGAGGTGTCACCCCCAACACTACGGGGACCAGAGGAGCAAGCGACAAGCACGCTTTCTCCAGAAAAGATGAGCAGGTCTCTGCTGTGCAGGATTTCTCAGCTGTTTTCACTCTCTCTCAAGCAAGTAAGAGCCAATTTCAGCATTTGATCATATAAATAGGCGAGAAAGGGAGAATGAAAACCCAAACCACACACAACCCCGTTTAAGCTTTCATTTCCAATAAAGCAAAGTGTCAGGAGCACTTCAGTGTAATAGGGAGGGGGGGAAATTTCCTTCAAGTCTGCAGAGATTTCCTTAAACTGTAGTCTCGCTAGAGATACTGCTACAAAACAATCACCCCAAAGTATTGATACGTTGCTCTGAAATAGCAAAATAATCTCACACAGCAACCTGAAAGTTGGGTCCTAAAGTAGAACATAAAAGGGGATGTTCATTCAATATTAAAAATACTGGGAAATTCTAATGCAGAAAAATCCCAAACCACAAAATTGGCAGCCAATACGCTATTCAATGAGCTTCAAACTGTGTCATGCCATTAGTCTCTCACACTTGTAGATTCAAATTAAAATTCATGAGAGTTTCGTAGCAAGGAGTGCCACTCGCAGAAGGATCCGAGCATGCAACAGCCCAGGCAGCACACCAGCAACAGGTCTCACCCCAGCTCCACGCCAAGCCAGGCAACAAATGCTCCCGCTGAGCGACGTATATCCACTGGTAAGGAGGAGAGGGGGGAAAGGTCCTTTCCAGAAACACATATACAAGTTCCACACACACAACTGCCACCTCACATTTCATTGCAGATTGAAAACCTACATATTTTCTCTGTTACTGTCCAACAAAAAAAAAAATAGCAATCTCTACATTCACTCAGCAATAACGGACATAACACAAGGTTTGGAGAGGGTTTTTTTCTTCCCACATGATTTTGAGGAACTTAAAAAGTTTGATGCAATTTAAAGCTTTGCCAGGCAACATTTGTAGCATGGAAATAAACTTGAACATCCTGGAAAGGAGAAGGAGTAAGGGAGAGAAGCAAGGAAGAAAAGCCACCTTAAAATTACCAGTTCCTCTACCACATTCATAAAGAGCCAAAGGAAATGGCAAGTCAAGTACAAAATGGGTACAGTCCCACAGTGCACCTCATATTTATGGCAATAGTGAGACACCTATTGTACAAAACTGAAAGGTCACTTCAAAAAACCAAGAATAGCTGTGTGAACCATTTAATTTGAAGCTATTTACACCTTCATCAGTTGCTTGGCTGCACTGCAAGTAATTTTAAACTTGTCACTCAATGCACAAGTTTGAAGTCTGGCGTTTGTTGATCCATGTGGAAATGGCTTGTTTGTTGTTTGGGTTTTTTTCATTGTTGCTGTCTGACAACTAGCAATAGGAAAAAATTAATAAAACTTTGCATGGCTAAGAGAGGAATCACACACAACAAGTGTAAGATAAAAGACCATAAGCACCTTTGAGACTTCTGTTTCAGTTACTAGCAGCTCCTATTAGAAAAGTGGAAATACATTTCTTAAAATTACCTTAAAATACACAAAGCTTGTAACCCCTTTCCCTCTCTGCCCTTCTCCCCAGACACAAAGAGTAGATGAAATTGAGAGGTGGTTTTGTAGTCCCAGGACTAGAACGAGCACTGAACAAGCAGCAAGCAGGCAGAGACCGAATCCCCACAAGCTGCAATAACCTGCGCAGCTCCTGCTCAGAGAAATCGCTCCTCCTGCCTTTCCCCTGCATTTTGGCAGCCCCGCACAGTTCCTCGCTGCAGGGCGGCATTAGTGATCTGCAGTTGCCTCTGCTGCGTGCACGTGAACCCACCGAAAATCAACTTCCTCGAGAAAAATCCCAAACCAAATGCACATGTATAGCAAAGTGTAAATTCAGTCAGACCCAGCTTTGTCCCTTATGAGAGTGGCAACAGCTTCCAGGAGGACAGGTTCTGACTTCAGAAAGCATGTTTGCACAGGGACAAAACTCTATGCAATAGGTGGGGAAAGGAAAGAGAAAAGTATGGGAGCATCTTCCTGGAAATACTCTCCCATCTCAGAAGATGTCAGCTCTTTTAGGATGCTTTCCATCCTCCTCATAACCCTATTTTCTTCAAAGTACAGTAGATGCAAAGCTCCTACAGCTATCACGTCCCAGGCAGTATAAACCCTTCTAGTTTGGTTTGAAATAACCTTAAGTTTTGTAACTTTACAACTGCTTGCGCTTATACCAGGTAAGACAAGAAATAGTCCTTTCAAATTCCATGAAGGTATTTTATTACAATAGTTTCACTTAAAATATAGCTCATGTAGTCTTAATAAATCCTTAATAAAACATTGCCAGTATATCTTGTCAATGTGACTAATGTAAGCCTTGTGTATGCACTTTTTCCAGTTTAAGCAGATTTCTTAATTCATTTCTTCCATTCTAAATAGGCGTTGTAAATAGATGTCAACTGAAAAAATCTGGGCAAATTATGTTTGTGCTCTGTATCATATGAAGGTTTTTGAAAGCTGCCTATAATTCACAGCATGTGAACAGGTATTCCCACTTGTTTCTCTTTTTTAAAGGCACCCAAAGACACCTTTTATTGAGTATGAAGAAAACAGACTTCTCTGGTTTCTGTATAAGGATAGTCCGTAAGTCATTAGCTGGCAATGTTTTACTTTTAGGAGGAACTGCGCGCATTCTAATTCTTCTTTTCAGGTATTATGCAGGTAACTGGATTCAGTTACTCCAAGCCACTGCTGACGACCATATGTCAACATATTTTTTTCTGGGGATGTTGAGACATGGAGCTTTGTGTTCAGAGGGACATGAATCTCTCTGCAACACTGAGAGCAGGTAAAACAGAGGCACATCCTTGTGTTCCTTCACAAGGAAAGCAGCGTATTTGTACTATTTGTGTGTGTGGAGACAAAGGGCAAACTACCATAAAGATGGATAATTTACTATAAGTCACCTTAGTAATCTCTCATACGTGAATACAGAGAACACATGCGCAGGACACCCAGTGCTCCCAACCCACGAGAACCCTCCACGCAATTTGAAATGATACTAAATGTGTCTTAGGGAAAAGGTGATGAGAAAGGGAAGAAAACCCACAACTTCAGCATTCTCTTTTTTTTTTTATATGTTTTCCTTCCTTCTCTCTCTGTCCTTCCTATATACATCACTTTTGTTCTTCAACCTATCAAAATCCTCTTCGGTTAAAAAGGATCCCCGTATTAAATAAATATTATAATTTTATATATTAAAAATAAAATTGCATCCCCATATTAAATAAAAGTCTCACTACACACTTTCACTCACTGATACAGTCTCAGCATATGCTTTGTGCAACATTTAGCACAGGCAGATCATGTCACCTCCCCTAAGGGACAATAGTTTTAAAAAACAGAAGATAACCAATTACAAAGCAGAGAACAATAACATATCATGCTTTTGCTCATGGTTCTGATTTTTCTGTATCTCATATGTGTGTCAAAATCTGACTGTTTCAGAGGGAGGCATACACACGAGTATCAAACTGACTGCACCTCCACACTGTCATTGTACCCACACTCTTACCAGACCCTTGTCATCATCCTCCCTTCCTCCCCCCAGAGGCCTGCTGTCTCCTGCTCCTTAATTCCCATTTCTCAACAATAACGCCACATAATACACTTATTTCCGCAACCACGTGAACTACACACAACATTAATGCCTTAAACCTGCACAGTGCAAATCTACTCTTTTTAAAGAGAAGTTTATGGAAAGAGTTCAACATGTTTGAAAAGAGATCAAGTGAACATCGACAATGTTAGTCCATTCAATTGTTTGAACTCAGTACCTATGGGATAGAAAGTAAGTAGTCTACCTTTTCCAGTCTTATGGACGTGCAAAGAGTAAGTGCTTATTCGTGTCATCCGCCCTAGACAGGCACTGCTGTACTGGTTACCTGGAAGAACATCTTGGCACCTCACCCCAACAGCACAGATGCAGAATACGCCAAAACCCAAAAGGACCAAGTGTCATCACTCCCCAGCGCTGCCTCCAAGTTCGTGGTCCCCCGGCATCGACAGCTACACATGATGCTCCTGAAAACCCACTCACCAAAACAACCCTTTTTCTCCCTGTGCTCCAAGAGGTTGTGTGAAGACAGAAACTGCCATTTCTCAAGCTTACTTCACTGATAACACAAACTTAACATAGACAGCTGGAGATTAAATATTAAATAAAAAAACCCACACAACAAAACAAAATGCTATGAACTGTGGCTAGTGCCATACGGTAAGAAACCTATACAAAAAGTCCAACAGCCATGGAAACAAAGTTAGCAACTACTTTTGCCAGATGGAAAACTGCTGGTCATCAACTGAATTTGTAGGGGAAGAGGAAGAGGTGTCTTATTGTTTACTCTGCAACCAGCAAAATAAAAACAGGCAAGAAAAACCCAACACAAAAAGCTATCCCCCCCACACACAGTTTATTAGTTTCTCCCCCTCAGGTTGCTTCAAGTACATGATGCTTGATCACAACAGAGTGAATCAGTGTTTTTAATGCTCTTCTAGTTGGGGGGAAGATAAAAAGCAAATTTACAGGACAAAATAAGAGTTCTTAGCTCTCAATTCATATTAGTGTTGTTAGGGGGAAAAAAAAAAAAAAAACAAACCATCAGAAGTAGTATTTTAGGTACAAGGTGAGGGGAAGGGGAGTCTCCTTACTTTCTTCATGGTAAATGTAGGTAACACAGGTAACGTAGATACCCAAGTAGCTTGTCCTGCAAGAGGTGCTGCAATCTCTGCCTGTCCCCTGACTTCACACTGAAACTTTGGGTTTAAGCAATCTTTTCAATCTTTTTAAGTTTTTGCATTTGATTCCTAAAAGCACCTAAAAAAGGTAGAAATAAGTCCATCCAAATAAAGCTTACTGAATGTGCATTCTAAGTCATCTTATGCATATATGTAGTTATATATCTGTATATACACGCAATTATATATCTCAGTTTGCTTATTCCTGACACATAGTTCTGATAAAAACAAAAGCAAAAGGTCACACTCCCTGCCTAAAAAGGAGGTATACTGAATTTCGGTTAAAAACCCGCTCAGATTCAGTAGAGTGACAAACAGAGGGGTTTATATCATTTCCATTAAAAGGTAATTAATTTCTAGTGTATATTGCAAGACGCACTGATGACACAGTTACTGCATTTTCTCAAGTCAAGTCATTAGAGCTTGTGAACCAGAAAGTTCATCTCAATGCCTTATCTACAGAAGAGAGGAAAATGGTTTCAAATACTGACTTGTTAGCAAACATCACTTTTTATTTTCACACACTGATCTGGACAGCAGAATACTTGAAGAGGAAATGTTACTGCTCCAATTTCAGACCCAATTCAGCAATTCAAGCAGACAAAGCTTGGCTAAGCCACCGGCAAACTCCAGCAATACTTCTCTTTGTGTTGCCTCATTATTTAATCCCAGACCTGGATTTAAAAGCACTCTGTCCTACCACTCAGAATAAAGATTTTCCATAAAATTTAGACAAAGAAAATTTTTTCTCAAAGCTCATGAGAGATGTAACAGTTGGCTCCTAAATTCCACTTTCCCCCTTTCATCTTGCACATACAACCCACTAAAGTAGCCGCTTTAGAGAGGTGTATTATGTCAGCATTCAAGATGAAAATCTGGCTCTTGAATTGCCTCACAAATCCCTCTGTGCTGATGATCAAATTTCCTAACAGTGCCTGTGAAACATCAGACTTGCTTACTACTTTCCACCAGGATGAACAATCAGAAAGCTGTCTATGGGACCAGTACACCAAGCAGCTCTGCTCCTTAAAGCCACGAAACATCTGGGCATAGGGCTGCACCCTCCTTACAGCATAAACCCAAATATTCTGAAAGAGACTGCATATTTTGTGGACAGGATATGATAGCTCAGGAAGCACAACCAGAAGATTTATGTTGGCACATCCAACTTACATCATACAAAAATAGGTAAATTGACCAATGTAAGCCTCACTCTACTAGTCCTTATGTTTACGTAGGTTAGCCAGATAGTAGGCTTCTACCTATCACCATTTGCATCAGGATTTCAGTTTGACAATTCTTCACATCCCTAATTAGACTAAAAGCTTATAGTCATTATTTGTAAATCCCCTTGAGTGGTCCGTAAAGACATTTTAAAAAGAAAATTCTAAAGATTCTGCCATTACCATATTAATGTTGAATTTCTCATTTAAAAAAATCTTCAATTTTCCAGGTGTTGTTAATAAGAGAAGGCTGTTAAGATTTTTATTTTTTTTTTAAATTAAAGACTGAAGCTCTGCTTTAAATTTAATGGGACATTCCAGTATCCTTTAGGAAAATGGGTTTTCATCTGTCTTTGTGGCTTCTGATGCTTTAGGCCTTCTCTCTTCCCCCATGTCAAAACTCTTTGGAGAAACAGAAAGAGTTTGTTTGCATTGATTTGGGGTTTTGGGGGTTTAGTTGTTTGGTTGGTTTGTTGGGGAGAGGGAGGTGTGGCAGGTTTTGGGGTTTTTTTTGCCTACATGCCAGTTTCACTTTCCCTCTGCAAAGCAGGGGTCTGTAGCACTTAAACAACTGTAGTACTGAGCTGAAGTTGTTGACCAACTGTTTTAGAGCCACAGTCACTTGCCATTTATTCTCCCATCCCACCACTAACTTGCAATTAACTGGGGTGTGGATAACAGTGAACACACTCAGGAGGTATATGAAAGACAGAAAATAAGGTCTTTAAGTGCAAAAGTGCTTTTAAACATATAAAAAAATGTCTATTTAAAATCCTAACTGGTATGAACTAGTAATCCCTTAACAATAGGGCACAATGTTCGTCTTTTATATTTCCCCTCCCCACCCCTCCTTTCCTTCATCCACCAAAACAGCAAAAGGCTTCTTCTCTCCCTTCACCTGTTTTCCTACTGCCCACAGGGGCTGCTAGTTGAAGCAGTTAATATTTCCATTACGGGCTAACTGCGAAGCTTTACATCAGCTGTAAGAAGCAGCTCCAGACTGAAACTTGCATATGATATCTCTGCGATACATGACTAAGTTAGGGGCTGGGGAGCTCTAGATAGGGAAGTGAGAAGGATTTTTATTTTTTTAAAATTTATTTTCAGTGAATTCAGCTCCTTTTAAAGACCCCAAGAAAGAGAAAGAAAAGGCATAGGATACTTCAGTGTCATTTCTGAAGCAAAACAGGGTACCAAGATTTTCTTCCACAAAGCAGCTGCCAGATACACCCTCCCAAGTGCTTTTATTTTGCACACCTTCCCTCCTACCATCACTTACTCCACAGAAGTCTGCACATCAGTTAGAAACCCAAAGGCAATAAGCAATACTTATCACATACGATGTAAAAGTTTTGGCAGCTTTTTTTTTGTATGGGAGGTACGACATCAGATTAGATCTTGTTAAAACAACTGCCTAGTGATTCACCCTTCTCAGACTGAAATACCTAAATAAAATTAGCAGCGTTGACAGACAAACTCAGTAGCCACCACACTGCTGAGACCGACTTACTCAACCATAAGCCTGTATTTTCAGGGAGCAATAGGAAATGCTTTCTGGATTCCTTACACCACAGATATAGACAGGGAGCCTAACGCCTTCTGTTCTCTCTAAGGTCAGGCTCAAGTGAAACTAAGGTTGTTCATACTCAGTTTCAGGTCACCATAGGCTCCAGATTAACCAGTTCTGGTTTAGGGAGGTGAAGGGAAAGCAAAGCAACGCTTGAAGTAAAATAGGAAGGGTTGTTCCACCCATTTACTTACAGAATGTAATTGCAAGACCTGTGTTACATAGGCTCAGAGAGCAGGAAATCTCTATCTGCTACTCTTTTGCTATTAAATATCCCATTTAAACCTTTCAGGTTGAGACCAAGCTACTTTAAAGCTTAAACTGAGGGTAGTGTAGTTCAGGGACGCATCCCATACTTCTCTGCTGCCTCACTGTTTCACCCCACACACAGGCTTTTTAAAGAAAAGCCTGTTTGCTGCCTCTCCCAGGCTACGTTACCAAAGAAAAAAAAAAAGACGACACACACAAATTAATGTCCAATTCCTAAAATGATCTCAGTAAACAAAGATTCCTGTGGGGTCTGGGAAATGGAAACGCACTGAAACACTTGAGCTGCTGAAAGCACCATCTAACTTCAAAAAGCTTCTATGCTAGAATAAAGTGAAAACCTTGCTTAGTCTGATTTTAAGTGTATATGTAAACTTCAGCTAACAGACAGGCTCGCTAGCATTTTCAAGTCTCTTCCATGATATAAAGGGATATTAACAAGGGCAAACTTCTTTATTTAGGCAACCGTCTATATAACAATATCTAAAAATATGAATAAAGTCCTAGTGCTTAAAAGAACAAAATAAACTAGAAGCAGAGTTAACAAGAGCACAGAGTAGATCAACACGTTCAAATGTACAGCCACATGTTTCAGGCTCTTTCCAATGTTTAAAGCCACTCTTAAAGAACACAGTGTATGTGTGTTTGCACATGCACGCATGGCTTTCGCTCTGCATCCATCCTGGCCGAAACTTTCATTTTTATTACTTTTCTTCATAGATACATACATTACTCAACTTTGCAACAGGACAGCTTTATACTAGCATGGTAAATGAGCATTTAAAAACCATATACTGTGCTCATCATCTGATGTTCCAGCAAAGTCTAGCAAAGACCTGCAGTAAGCTTGCTCATGTGGCTAAAGTTTTTTTAAAATAAAAAAATAAATTTAAAAAAAAAAGTGCTTCCTCATCACTACTTTCCACTCTTCAAACTCAAGACAAACCAAGAGAAGTTCAAAAAGCCCTGGCAAGACGAGTTCATTTAAATCTTCTAGGCCATGCAAACAAGTAGATTACATAGAATACTTCAGATTTATAATAGAAGAAATGTCAAATTTACAGCACACGTCCTATTATTTTTGCTTTCAAATATATAAGTTCTTCCATCTCAAAGGATTCGGTAGAATAAACCTTATCCGCATAAGTTTAAAAAGACACTGAAACTTTTAAAGTATAAACTGATGCACACAATAACTAAGACACTGCACAGATACCAATTCTCTCTTTGATGCTCCAGTAATTATTTTACTAGCACACTTTGTTGAACTAATTGAATACCAAGAAGAAGAAATAGCACTCAAGTGCTGGCCTTTACTAATGGCAATTCCACATGGCCTTAAACTGATTAAGCGACGTAAAGCAGATGAGACAACGCCTCTGCCGGAGGAGTGCTAGAATGTGTGGGGTTTGCGCTGTCACAACCAAGTGGTTTTCCTTCCTCTTGCCCAGTCAAAACTCAAAAGTCATAGACAGTCACCACTCTGCTGTTTGGCTTTGTCATTTTTATGTGGAATGTCACCAGATGCAGAATTTAAAAAAAAAAAAAAAGCCACTGCTCTTTCTATATTTAAATGACATGCAAAAAGAAACAAATTAGGCTTATAGTTTTCAGACATTTTTATTTCTTTTAAGTAATTTTCTCTGAAGAGTTCTCCCCCAGAAATGAAATCCTATTCAACTACACAAAAATTGTATGGGTAGAACAGTACTAAATAAAATTGTTTCATAGCTGTACTTACAGCAAAAAAGTTACATGTTGTTTAGAACAACTGTGTACTCACCCCTCGAAAAATTTTATACCCTCAAAGTGTAGAACACACCATCTTTCAGTTGGGATATAGACCTAATAATATACACACTTTGCACACATACCAAACATTTTCTATATTAAGTTGTGATCTAAACACAGGTTACTGGAAAAAATGTAGGGTTTTGATTAACATTTTTAAGAAGTTCAGTTTATAAAGTAATAACAACCCCTCGGGTTTTTTTTCTGTTGTCTACAAAGCTTTTTTTTTTTTTAGCAGGTAATAATTTTGGTCAGGGTAAGTGCATCTACACTAGTAAATCCACATGCACAGTAAATATTTTGTGCCAGCATAGTTAAAGCATCACAGCTTGTGCTTATAGAAAAACCTCTGAAATACTCCACTTCATAGAAATGTTGTTAATTATATCTTTCATTAAACTTCATTTTTAATAATTACTACAACAGTATTCTGTGGTTTTTTGTCATAGCAGCTTTGATTACTACACACAGGCTTAGAGTATCATATACGAAAGCGATCCCTGAGCTTTCATAAGAGGCCTTGATGAAAGCCTTAAGAGTATAATGTTGTTCTGCTCGACTGGAAAAGTCAACAACTAAAATTCAATTGTTCAAATTTTAAACTTTGCAACATTTCAATGTTATAATTTCTTTCAAAGGCAAGTTATATTGAAAAAAATCAAATGTATACAAGAGGTGTATTTTCTTTAGTAACCTTTACAGTTAATATTTAACAATTTCCCCCGCTTTCTTAATACTATTAAAAAACTGCCGTGGCTTTAAGAAGTGGGATATAAAGCAGTTATAGGATAGACAGTACCACCTTTTAAATAACCCCATTATTTTTCATTTCCTTTTTCACAGAAAACAGAATATAGTGCATATTTTGAGGATAAAGATCACAGCAAGCTTTGACTTTTTCACTGTTGCCAGATTTAAATACACTCTTATGATCGGAGAACAAAAAAAGTAGAGTTTACATTTCTGCACTGAGAACGGCACTCTTTAGATAGGATAGCATTTAACACACTATTTTAGTTCACTTGTATTAAACTGAGCAAAATGGTAAATTTGAATCAGTCAGTTTCAAAGCAGGGAAAAGACCTATATCATTTTACACCTAACCAGTTAATTTGTAAGTATAATTTACAAGTTAATCATCTTTATCATCAAGGTTATATGCATTTAGTAACTTGTAGTTTTCAAGTGTGGAGCATTTTGCTAGATATTTAAACCAAGATTAGGAGCAAAGTTCATATGAATGATGATAATTTTGATCAAGTTTAATAAATTATTTATCAGTTAATTACTTCAAAATTAGTTTGTATACAGATGCGCAGACTTATTATCTCACCAAGACGGTAATTATGATCGTCTTTTTACAAACATCTCAGTACCCATTTGTTAACAGAGATATCTAAATTAGGTGGTACCTGCCCCCACTAGCAGGCTAAGTTGCTTTTACCAGAGCATAGTTCAGCATAGTTTAAATACACCCTACAAAGCTTTGAAATTCAACTGCGCCATCTGCATATAGATATGCCCAACACTCAAGGATTTAAGAAGAACATTTTAAAGAAATAAAGAGCAGGAAAAAGCTAAATACACCAAATTACCAAAAAAAAGCACACCCAGCATAAGGAAGACCATGATGTTATAAGATAAATATTCAACCACAGAAAGGAATCATCCTTCTTGAGGAGTTACTGATAATTTTCTGCTAACACTACTATTTGTATGTCTACCTCATTTATCTCCTCCACCATCACCCACAAAAAATTCTGCTCATTTCAATCTACACTGACACTCTCTTTGTGCCTAGTACTGGTCTACACAATGAGACACAACCACCAGTAACAACCAGAACTGGAGCTACCAAAGGCCTCAAAACAAAGCAATCGCTTGCTCCCTCCCTCCCTCTCCTTCCCCAAACCTCAAGGACATGCTTTAATAGTTTGTAACCACATGCATGTTATCCACAGAGTGCAGGGAAAGTTCAGAGAGCTGGATGTTAGAGGAAAACAAATGGGTCAGGGCACCTGCTCAGCA
>VWZZ01005049.1:165784-176074 GCA_013399095.1 Psophia crepitans
TGGCCATACTTTTCAATGCCTTGCCCCCCCCCCCCCCGCCCCCCACCTTTTTTCTTTTTAAAAGGAACCACCCAAAATGATACACCCAGTGACACAAGTCAGAACTACGTCAAAGAGCTGCTTTCTGGAATACAGAACCACATGTGATTTCCACCAGCACTCTACAGCTAAAAAGTTAAGATAGCTTAAGCTTTCATTTGAAAAGCCATTTTGAAGAGCTGCAGCACAAAACACAGCAGAGCTATACAGCGAGAGACTGACGTAACCACACGTGCAAGGCCGGGTCTGTACTGCCGCTCATGCATTCAGAAGTAGCGTTTTCACGTTAAGATGCTGAACTTAATCCAATGTATGCAAAAACAGTAACAGACACAGCAACTGAACTGCGTGGACCAGGTGACCCGGCCCTTGCACACACAAGAGCAACATACGTAAGCTTATTCGCCACAGAGGCAGGCAAAAGCCAACCACAGCAAGCAAATGCAACTTTGGGATTTTACTGAAGCTAGTCAAATACAGAAGTAAGGCAATCTAGCTCACTCTAAAATCTTGAAGGGCTCTACAAATTACAATGATAAATCTTTTAAATCTTTTCCCAAGATTACTCCCAAGGAGCGATGCGTAACATCAGCTCTATATGGGCTAAGCATGTGCCACATACCCAGAAGGATGACTTTGCTCATAATTTTGAGTTTAATTGCACAACTGTCATTAAGCCTAGTTGTACAAAAGGTGTGTACTCCACAACTTTAGGTAAAAGTTTATAGTTTTATGTTAAATGCAGAACTTGGGGTATATTTACATGTCAACAGTTACTTCTTGTTTGAGGAGCCAGGATAGAAGAAAAAGTAGAAATCACATTATTTATAAAAATTCCCTCTCAACTGCATAACAGAAAAAAATGAAAGCTTCTAAATGGAGATACATAGCTCACTCTAAGCAAACTCATTGTTAAGACAAACAAAATAAGCAGCAACCCAAAACAAGTTACCGACTAAAACAGGACATCACCATTTGCTGTTGGGACTCAGACCAACACCGAGGAAAAAAAACCATACTATTTCATAAGTAAATAAAGCATCAACTATTTTTGATTATCATAACTTAATGTGAGGTGTTTGGGTGTTGGGGTTAGGGTTTTTTTTCTGTTTTGTTTTGTAAGAGAAATAGTTTAACAGAATAAGCATTCTGGCACATCTAGTTTAACAGCATAAGCACTCTGGAGCATCTTTGAACGAACCACTATAGGAACAATTTTACACCACTGCTACTGAGTACCAGCATTAAAACATGAAAAGAAATTTAAATGATAAGCATACAGTATTTAAAAAAAAAAAATCTCTGTTCTGACTTTAAGAGCTGTCCGTTTCTCATGCATTTTGTACAGGTTATTAGAATCAATTTAAATACCTGTGCTGTACCCCTAGCATCCTCCAGTTTTTTCATTAAAATGCTAGTAAATCTACAGACCACATGTTAAAGTACATGCTTATCATCTCTTGGTATGTATTTGAAAGAGGATCTGAATTTGTAGGCAGTTTGAAATGCCTTTTATTCCTGAAAGTTGCACACTCCTTAAAAGCATCCCACATTAAAAATGTCTGTGCAGGTGCAAAGTTCATACAGTCAAGTAACAGACAAGTATTGAGATAACCCAGCCCTTCTGTTAGGGTCCAAAGGAGTATCTCCTGATTAGCAAGGGCGGGTTTTAGCTCTCTGTCACCAAGTCATGCTACTGCCCGCCACCACCTATAACCTGCTTAAATAACCAAACTTCTCTTTACGCAAAGCTTACTGTATAAGAACTCTCGCTGTTGATCAGCGGCAGCACCCACTGTGATCAATACCACTAGAAGACACTTAGCATTGAACTCCTGGCACTTGACCCTGGCGAATAGCTCCCTCTGCACACCAGAGTGCTGGTTTTCCACAAAGATGTGGCTGATCCGGTTCCCTCCGCAGGAAAGACCCGTGTGCTCTTTACAGCACAGCAATACATATCTAACAGACCAGCGCCTCAAGGGGAACCTGTGCAAGCTGGCATACAGTTAGCAAACTCATCTGAAATTATTTCAAAATTAGGAACAATACTCCAAGACACAGACAAATAAATTTTAACTTTTTTCCCCCCTAACTAGTATTTGCTTAAGTTTGCCACAGAATTTTCACTGGAAAATTGCTGAGGGCATGTTTATCAGAATTTTAATTTACATCAGGAAAAAAAACAAGACATGGTTTACATTGTAAGTGTAGTCTGTTATCTTGGATCAAACTACTACCTAAATTCCTCAGAGATCCTACAGATTATATTTGTCAAGTACTGTCCTAAAGAGACATTGTTTAGAAATTTTTACTCTAGATGTAGGAAGAAAAATTGATCTATTCTTCCACAAAAACCAAGAAGCCACCAATCACAGATAATCCCCCCTACATGTATAAACCAAATAATCCACTTTATCACCAGAAAAAAAAAAATCTGGATCATCTGTTCTGTGACTGGTTTAAAACTACCGTTTGGTTGGTTGTTGGTGTTTGGTTTTTTTTTTAAAAAAAAAACACACAACAAATTTCTATTTTTTTCCTTTAGTAGATGATATACACATTTCCCTGCCAAAGCTGAAGCAGTTTTACTAACTCCGTTTCCCAAGAGCCTCCCCACAGCACGCTAAGGACTTCCTCCGAGGGCAGGGGAAAGGGGCAGAGAGCGCGCAGGATCGGGCCCCAGGATGAAAGCTGTGTGGAGAAGCTGCAGAGTACAGCTCACTCAAGGTTTGGGGTTTGTTTTTTCTTCCCCTCCTGCCCTGCTTATTCCTAGAAAATTAGAGTCTCGCCTTGATCCATGCATGTTAGATATTTAACAGACAATTCCAAATCCAAACATGAGCTTTTTACCTCATCCCTAACCGCTGTTTAACATGAAGCTTCGGGAAAATAAGTAATTGTGAACCCAACTAATAACTTCAGGTTTTAGTGTTTGGTTTTGTTGTTTTTATTCAACAGTTTTTGTTCACACAGACTAGAGT
Source organism: Psophia crepitans (assembly GCA_013399095.1). Taxonomy (NCBI): domain Eukaryota; kingdom Metazoa; phylum Chordata; class Aves; order Gruiformes; family Psophiidae; genus Psophia; species Psophia crepitans. Next base: position 168,808 of record VWZZ01005049.1, read on the forward strand.
TCGCTTTAACTGGAATTTGTATTTCTGCACTACAATATTTAAGGTAAAGCGAGCTCCATTTTTTGAGGGAAAGCCTACAGAACCTGTACATTTAACATTTAAAAATAAAATCAATTTACCAAAACAATAAAGCCCTGCTATTTTAACAAAGCGGATAAGTGTATTAGACACATGGTGTAGACTACATATTTTAAAATAGCGTTCCTAAAGTTCAACTGAGCATGAAAGTTAATCTTTCAAAAGTGAACATTCAGCTCCAGTTGTGTTCAAGTGTACTAGTACCAGAAAAAAAAAAAACAAAACCTTACTATTTTTGTTAATTCTCCAGATTTTTTAGCTAGTTTCTTCTTAAACTGGAAATAATTTTATGGTAATAAAATATTTTCAAATGCATGTGTATGTATATCTGCCTGTATATATATATTGACACATATACATATATTGTCTTTGAAACATTTCTCTGCAATATTTCTCACCAGTCAGACTACAGTCACAAAATGATCAAGACACCCAAAAAATAAATTTAAAATGGAGTAAGGCCTTTTCCAGCTGAAGACCTTTCATTTCAAGACAGTTTTGTTTCAATACTTAGTCCCATACCTAAGAAGAGTCAGATCCCTCTTTGACTGATTGGTATCCATGCCCTTATCCAAATTTTAGCTTAATTAAAAATACGGAATGCCTCATTTTACCTGTTAGAGGCAGTTTGCCATCCAGATTTGCAGAAGGACAGTTTTAATTGATGCTGATCCCACTGCACCATGAAGAGACAATAGGGGAAGCACATTGCTGCTAAGGTTATATTGCACAGGTTTCTTTTTTGTCAGCTGCCGTGATAATATACTTCAGCAAAATAACAATTAATATAATTTAATATAATTTTCCATTTCAAAATTTCAACGCACTTGCAGATAAAAATGGAAAACATCACCTTTTTTGGCCCCACTTTTTTATTGCCATTACACATACAGTATTTTAACATTTACCCCAACACTGACCCTAGTAACACTCTTTATTTGCTAAGTATCTAACCACAAACATCAAGGTTTTCTTCTTGGTTAGACCTACGCACCTTTCAACACACACTCACAAAAATCTGGAAAGAAGCAAAAACAGGAGATAATACAGTAATAGAATTTTTTGTTAATGACCTGAAACATGCCCAAACACACAGGAGCTCTTGCTTCCATACAGAAACTTTTCTAAGCCATATTACTTATTTCAGGTGATGAGAAGGAACAACTGTCACTGAAGGACCCACATGGCTTAAGGTGCCCAGAGAGGCTGGTTGGTGGTCCCAGTAAACACTGGGCTTACTGACCTCCCCAGCACACACTAACCCTGACACCTGGGGAGATTTTGGATGCCACAAAGATATTTTCTTTATATGGACAGCAACTGCAAAGACTCGGGATGAAAAGGCGTACCAGCGCATACACTCGACATGCCCAGAAAAAAAAAAAAAAGAAAAAAGAAAGATAGATAGTAAGGATGGAAGCCTCAGACTAAAGCTGTAACACACAAGTATTTCTGGTAACAATGTTGCATTTCTAGACAAAATAAGGAAAATTCCTGGTTTTATCTTAGCTTTCAACAGTAATTAGCATATAATTCAACATATAACTCTACACTCTGCATCCTTTGAGATAAAGAATGGACTGATGTGCAGATAAACACTTTGCATATTAAACCAAAGTGAGAACACACATTAAAATAGAATCATATTGAGGGGCTCTGGAACTACCTGAGGCACCTCAATAACGCTAAGCGCATCAATCCTATTCAAACTTTTCCACCTATCCCTCCAGAAAACATGAAAAGTTATCCACCTTAGATTTTACAGCATTTAATTTTTGCATCCATTATCCATCTGTTTACCGATTCTGAGTAATCAAATTCCAATAATAAATTTGACTATTAAACTACAAGAAAAAAAATCCCACGTCAGTGTTGCCCTGTGCCTGTCTCACTGGGCTTGTGTAAAGATGAAATCACCAGAAAAGAGTCTTTAATTGTGCTCTTTAGCACTATGTATTTGTTACCAAAATCCCAGGAGGATAAAATCCTAAAAGCTAAGATGACATTAAGGAGAAGAGGGGTTTTAAGAAGCAAAAAATCTTCTTTGTGAGGTTCCCTGAAGGGCCAATCCTGTCCACAGTTAAATATTAGGTGTATTTTAATTCCGCCTGGGTCCTTCTCTCATGGCCATTATGGGAAGCTTCACATTCTCTGTTAGGTAGGTAAATCCCAGGTCATTTAAAAATTTTTCAGGTCAAGCCTAAGCATTTGAAGTCCACCCAGTAGCTAGCCAGAAGCCGTGAAAGGACTCCAGCACAGTTGAGTCCTATACTCTGCACTTAAAAGAGCAACTGAAATGAATACAGCCCCATTTTACAAAAACACCACCTTCAAGGTCTCAAAAATGTGGAAAATGTTATTACCCCATGCTCGAGAAGAAAAAAAAAAAAAGAGAAAAAAATTTTTAAACATTTCCTTATTATATTTTGTTATCCTTGAAGTACATACACTTTCAAACATGTTTTTTTCTATTCCACCCCTTCAAAATTTACCCTCTCTACGCACAATTTAGGTCCACTACAAGTAAGTTCTCAGGGTACCTGCTATAAAGGGAAGTTAGCAAAAAGAAAGCAAGACCAACCTTTCAGAACATGTATTTAGAGATTTATTTCATGTACTCCAGCTTATTTCAAAAAACTGCAACAAGAGGTTTTTGGTTTGGTGTTTTTGTTTTTTGTAGTTTTGGGGTTTTTTTTAAAATGACCAAACATTATGAGGAATTATAAAAATTACAGTTCCAACAACATAATAGTTAACATGGTGGGTGAGGAATTATCTGTGCTTGCTGTAACGATTCGTAGTCTTACGTAGGAATCACCACACCTATCTAGGTTTGTTCGCGTTCTAACTGTAAGCTTTCAAAGAGTAAAAAAAATTAATTTCCTATTCACATCTGCAAAAATAAATGTGGAAACAGAGCATAACACCCCAAAATCACTATGCAAAGTTTTGGCCCTTCAGTCTCAAGAACATTCTAGTTTGGACCCAGGCATGATCCCCCACCCCTTTCTACAGAAAAGAACACGAATACAGCTAATAAATGACATTTCTTATCATGTCTTCTTACACTCAAGATGTTTCTCCTAGCTTGATATTTACAGAAGCAAAACTAAAAAAATAAATGGCATGAAACTTTTTTTTTTCCCCCCAGTAACTGTGACCGCTGTAGCCACCATAGGTAGTTTAGCCTCACGAAGCCATTTCCCACCACCTTGCGTGCACAAGATACAAACCCTCATTACACTGAAAATTAGCAACGCAATCTGTTGCCCATCCAACAGCATAATACTCACTGCTGGCTGGCTGCAAGGGATGTTGGGCCTGCTTTCCGTAAATCAGCCTTCAGATACTTCCATGTTGGAGGTGAAGCACAGCTGGCAGGTCATTGCGCTCCCAGTAGTGCAGCTCATTAAGAGGCAGCATTACCTACAAGGTGCACCTCTGCTACTCTCTTCTGCTCCTCTCCCCAGGCAACCCACCACCAGAAGAGACATAGTGATTGTATTTTCTGAAAGAACCCTCAAGGTGGGGGGGGGAAATAATTAACCTTCCAACTGAAAAAAACACGTTATCTTTATCACAACTGAGGTGTTGTGAGCATTTTGGGCACCCAAAGGCCTTGCGAGCAGGTGCGGTGGACCAGGTCTGGGTGGGAAACCCCTCTGGAGGTGGGAGCCAGGCCAGGAAGCTGCACCAGGCACATCCCCAGGTGCCCAGAGTTAGCGCCTGCCCTCCCCCCCCATCCCGCCCAAGTGTCATCAGGGCCATTTGAATAATCAAATTGCAGCATACATCGCCTTGCAAGATACCAGCTGCTCTTGGTTTGCAGCGAGGTAGTACCCAAGGCCTCACAGCACAAGTTTCATGGGCACGCGTACACTGTGGGCTGCCGCCATCCTCCTGCATTGCCGCTTTGCAAGAAGAAACGACTGCGACTAACGGTGTCCCTCGCAGAGCATGACTAGCAGTCAAAATTATTACAATGCCTTCTCCAATTTTTGCATAAAGTGACCTAAACCTTTAAACATGCAATAGTCTTCCTCCACATCGAGGGGTCTGAATATAGAAATTCTGCATTCCTTTGGCATTCCCTCGAGATTTCAATAGTAAGTCGGGAATCTACTTCGAGCTTATTAAACACTTTGCACCACCCCCAAAATAATTCTCCACCCTTCCATCAAGGAAACCTTGACCAGGCCCCTTCTTTCAACCACAGCATATCCCCTTGTCTGTTTTTAAATGCTTCCAGGGGGGAGGGGAGGGAGCAAGCCACACACGGGCTCTCTCCTTCCTTCCACAGCAGGTAGGAAGGTAATTTTGCAAACCTGGGTGTGCCCACTTCAAATCTGAAGATCCAGCAAGGGCTGGAATGCAGTGACTACTGGGCCCAAGAATTTCGCCCTGAATAACAAGCCAGGCACAATCCACCATCTTCTGGATCCAGCTCAACTTTATGGCAACCCTAGCTGGACACCACCTCGACCTTCCTTTATGTGACGAGGATACGGATTACCAAACCCTTACCATTTCCTCCCATGCACCTCAGCTGCCTCTGGAGAAAGATACCCACAAGCTACCTTTGCAAGTGATAATATACACACTCTGCTAAAAAAAAAAAAAAACCAAACAAAAACCAACAAACCACAACATATTTAAGGTGGTTGTGAGGAGGGGAGCTAGGACTCTCCATGAAGCAGCCTTATGGCAGCAGAGGTCAATACAGCATATTGAATAATTTCAGTGCACTACAAAGCAACATTTGCTCTTATGAAGTAATCATTCAACCAAACTATTAATCCTACACTCATGCTGAAAGACAGACTTGATAAATCTAACTTTTTTTTTTTTAAGTGGCATCACTGCTGTCGCACTGGGGCGCACAGGGCGCTCTGGCCTTGCAGCATGCGAACGCACCGGGTGGGCCTGGTGAGCTACACGCGCCCCCCAACCCGGCTGCGTCTGACAACTTTCCCTTGCGTAAAGGGATACAAAGTCTTCAAATAAGTTACTTTGAAAGCACCTTAACAACCAGTTTCACCAAAACACTCAATATTTGAAAACTGGTTTTACACGTCTCTAACAACTCTAAATATACGCCCAGTGAGCAATGTTTATGGGGACATGAAAAAAATCCCCAGTTTATGGAGACATGTCAGAAATCCAAAGAATTTTTGACACCCCCCCACCCCCCAAAAAAAGTATTAAGATACGTATAAAACTAACAAGAGTCACTTTTACATATGGAAGCCACCAAGTAAATTTGAAGTGGGTTTCTGTATTTGATTTTGGGAAAGGGGGAGTGGAAACAAAGGGGAAGGAAGTGCAGTCATGAGAAATGCAATTGAATTTTCTGTTAAACAGCAATATAAATTTGAACTCTGATACATTCCAAGATGATACTGCACAATGAAACAGTGTTGTAACAAATAAGGGCTTTGGGAGAAGCAATACGAGTATGCTGATACAATTACATTTGCAATTTTTTCAGTATTGCGCCTATGTGTAGGGAACACATGCCTAGAAAAGTGCTTAAGTTCAGTCCAGAATTCTTTTCAACAAGTTACAGACAGATGCATGTTTCTGGTAACTGCTAATTCACAAATAGGGAGACATGCTACGCACTATGAAGAATGGATTTTTACACTATTTCAACTGACAGCTAAAAGAGCAGGAAAATACTTTTAAACACATTAAACACTGATAAAAAAATAAAGTTGGGGGAGTACCAGCGATTTTTAATTTACCTTCATATGAATAAAATTAATTTGTTTTCAACAGCATAAAAAGAATACTATTTGCACAAATTTAAGATTAATAAGCATGATAATAAATTTATTTGTTAGAGACTAATAGGAAATTATCAATTCTTATATGTCCCATGGAATCTTCTCTTTAAATCTAAAAAGACAGTCCATCTACAACACTATTTTTTATATACAAAAGATCTGAAATATAGGCTACTGTAAATCAAAGCCATGTACCATGCATATTAAATGAGGAAGAGCACATACAGCATATTAATTTCCAATGAAAAGTATCAAATAAATATAGCCATAAAGATTAGCATGCTATGAAATAGTCCAGAGAGGGATTCACCCCCTCTTAACTAGAGCAAAAATCCTCCATGCTTTCACAAGAGAAGCTTCCCTCTGACACTAAATCGTGATTAAACTTCTAATTCTCAAAACACCAAGATACAACACCCATCGAGACAGTTGATTCACCATTTCAAATCAAGTGTTTTTAAAAGACTGTACTTTAAAAAAAAAACACACCACACACAGAAACTGAAATAGTAGAAGCCCCTTTTAACAAAGTTATGCAGACATACTTCCCAGATTGAATAATGGAGTACAGGAACAAGCACGTGGAAAGTTTGATCTATTTTGCTTTTACTCTCTAGTGCAAGCCAGGTTTTCTATAATCTAAATATTTGTGAAAGAAGCAGGCTGAATTGCTATAGGCAATATAAAAATACTACCCTGCTTTATTGCAAGTATTGCTTCATTACAGGAGGCCCAACAAAATTACTACCTTGCAAAAATTAAACATACGTTTAGAAATTAAGGATGCATAAATCCTGTCCTTATTGGGAAGAAGTCATTCTCCTGCTGCTTCTATAGACCAGCTCAAAATAGTGATGAAAAATCCTCTCAACTACAGATGAGACTTCTACTACGTGCCTATAAAACGCTGCAGACTCCAACATGGCAGGATCAAAAAAATATGTATACCAGTATATTTACAAGATGCTTTTTGTTGCTGGAGCAAAGCTCATGTGCTTGCCCGTTATAGAGTTCACAGCACCACATTTCCATTTCCTGCTAACACCCAGATTTTAACTTTTCTCATGGAACTTTAAAATTTAAAATCTTCACAGTCATTTGCCATCAGACCATAATAACTTGCTTCTCCCACAGAAAGGCACTTTTTTTTGCTTTTTGCCTTTTTTTTTTTTTTAAAATAAATTAAATACTACTACTGTTGCCCGGCCAAGACACTACGTTAGAAATGCATGGGATGATTCTAAAAACCTCTAGGACACGACAAAGTGCACGCCTGTGGGTTTAAGAAAGCGGTCCATTTATCTACAGGGAAAAGAAACACAAACCTAAGCATTTTTCAAATTGCTTCTCTCTGGGTAGCTGAGGGGAAGGGGCGGGGGGGGGGGAGAAATATAAATTACCTT
>VWZZ01005049.1:189209-226252 GCA_013399095.1 Psophia crepitans
TGCCCCCGCCGGGGCCGGGGAGGGCTGGCAGATTGCGGCGGGGGGCCCCCGGCTGGGAAGGGGCCGGGAGGGCAGCGGCCACTGGAGAACAAGCGCACGGTGCCTTCTGGGCGATGCTCCTTCGCAGTAGCCACAAAAGACGGGGAATAAAAACAACAGAGGTCCGGGTTTCAAAGCAGCAGCAGAAGGGAAGACACCAATATTTTCCTTTGCGTTGACCTCACGGAAGGTGCCCTAACCTCACCGCCAAGGGAAAGCCAAACCACCCCAAAATGTCTTTGCATGTGCGTGCTTTACATTAACGATTCACAATTGGCTCCATACATATTTAAATAGGGACATGATTAAGCTTGTGCCTATTCAGACATATGCCCCTAGCAGGGGTGCTGGCTACTCTTGTTTGCTTTGGCTGTGGTCTTGAAGAGAAGATAGCGGAGCCAGAGGAAGAGCGTGTACATGTGTGGTTCCCAAGAAAGTGGATTTTACACCCCTGCGTAGATAAAACACACCATCCCTCCCAAGCGCTACAGGTAATCCTGATCTTAGAAAGACTGATGTCCTAGGTAATGATTTTCAGAACGGTTCCTTTTCCTCCAGCAAAAGCCAAAGGGAAAAGGGTAGCAAGAGCCAAACCAGAGAGCAAGGCACCTTGTGGGAGCCATACCCCACAAACAGGCTGGATTCATCCCACCCGAGGTACTGGCACAGCTGCTGCAGACCTGTTCAATATCTCTTTTTTTTTTTTTTTAATCATAAAATACAGTCCTATCCTGCCCGATGCCTTCATATTCACATTTTCAGGGCAACAGGGCTGTTCAATACAGGCAGCTAGTCGTGAAGTTTGATGTGTATTTACACAGAAAAAGCGTGGCAAATCTCTGGTGCTGCTTGTTTTCGTAGCCGGTCTCTACTCTCCTTCGCCCAACTCATAGCCATCTCTTTCCTGTTTCATCTGGTTTTTTTCCACCCCGCTTCCTTTTTCAACTGTTGACCTTAAGCTCCCACCCGATTTTCTTTCCCCAGCCGTTATCCCCTGTCTCCCAGTCTCTCTACCTGCCTCCATCCCCTGTTCTCCTTACTGAACAGTATTTCGTGCCTCCATCCCTCCGCTTCTTAGGACTTCAGTCCTGTTGTGAGTCGGTCCCCGTGTCCCGTGGCAGGAGCTCTGTCCTATCGTTTTTCAGCTCTGTGCCAGAAGGCTGAAGCCAGAAAGTGAAGACTTTTGTCAGGATTTCTGCAGACTGTTTGTGCACAGGCACTGCCTTCTACCTGTGCCCCGCTTCTAGACTTTCCCGCACAGCAGCTGGTGCCACACTTGTTCCCATCAGCACGAACACGGTTGTGCTTTAGGCAACGAACTACAGGGGAAAGCGCTCCTCGTGCTCCTGTAGGTTTCCTCATTTGCAGGGCTCCCGCCTGCCTCTGAGAACAGCTTTGCTGAAAGTCGGGGTTTGCTGGAGCATTACCGCTGCTCTGGGGAAACCCTGTGTGTTCCAATCAGGTTTTGGGGATAGCAGAGAAGAGGCAGCACCAAGGGGTGGTGAAAGACCAGTTCAATATAACACGCTTGAGCAGTCCCTTCAGGGGATTGCTCTTCAAAACCAGCGCTCGGATGTTTTACAGCTCTGTTTTGATGACTGATCTCCTGTGAGTAGGACTCCTGTGGTGGTAACGTCTCACCAGAGCTGCAGGCTTGGGGAGCTGCCGCTGAGGGAAAAGCTGGGGTCACGGTTCTCTCAAGCTCAGGCAGACGCCAGCTAGAGCAGAGCCAGTTTTTGGCAAGAAATTGGCACTACTCTGGAGAAGCAGCAGTGCAGACCCTGAGCTGAGAGGAGGAAGTTAAAAGCAGATGAGATCTTTGTGGGTTTGCAGTAACCGATGTCTGACAGGAAGAGCGGATTCATGCCAGCATAAAGGAAAGAAAAAGAAGAGGAGGGCAGTAGTGAAAAATCCATATTGTTCACTCAGTAACTAAAGAGTCACCTGACTCCAGAAGAAAAACAATGTCTTGGTTGTAAGAAGGAAAATAAGACTATTTCTGTAACTCTCTGAAACTGAAGTTTTGCTTCTTTATTATTGCTAACCATTTCGGACTGTAAACCACACCTTCTCCTCTCTGTAAATCTCTCTGCTGTTTTGAAATCTTACAGGTTCCATGGTTATTGATTCAAACGGGAACAGTTTGTACTCAGCAAAAGCCCATATAAATGGATTCATCACAAAACGACTTTCTGTGATAAGGCACTTCACTGTAGCTGGAGGTGAGGAGGTGACTTAGTTCTCAGTGCTGCAGGGAGACGAGGGGACACTGAGAGGGCTTGGCGGGTAGGGAAAGCCTTACCACTGGTTGTGGAAAGAAGATCAAGCAGAAAGCTCCAGGCAGCGTCATACACTGCCAGAGGGGACTTCCTGGACAAGCGTAACATCTTCTGCATCTTCATCCTGCTCAGTCCCACTCTCCTCCATAGGCAGCAGCCACAAAATTCCCCAGCCACCCGCTCTCATCGCAGCGTGATCATCCCCTGGTGTGTCCCAGAGTTTCCTCTGTCTGCAAGGTGTTGCCCTCCAGATTCTTCTGTTCCCTGTGTCCCCTGCATACCTTCCCTTTCCTTTTTCCTTCCTGCTTCTTCAGTAACTTCCTGAGCTACTTCTGAGTTTTCCAATTTGCGCTGCTGCCTTCAAACTTGCCGCTTGTTTTCCCCTCGCCTTGCCAATGTCCCAGTATGGGTTAGCAAAGCAACGAGAAATTCCTTCCTTACCCCTCCTTCCTCTCTTCGCTCCTGGTGCATTAGCTATTCTTCCCGTCGCTGAAGCTCGTGAATGCTGTTCAGTTTTTGCTGACAGCCAGACGACCAGCAAGTCCTGCCTGCCTAACTCTTTCGCTTCTACATCACACTTTTTCTCTTCTGTCTTGGTCACGAAGGAACTGTATTTGGAGTAGAAAGGTGATGCTGACTTCGATAACGCTCTCCTGTGCTAGAGAGGAAGACTACCTTCCCAGCAAAGGAAAGGAACCAAAGCGGACCCTTCCACGATTAAGCCTGATCTGATGCACCCGGTGACATTTTGGAAATTCTTGCGTGGCTCTTCAGAGTCCCACTCACATTCCTCGTGATTATTCAAAGATTACAGAAAGTTTTTGCATGGATATCACCATCAAGAACAGAAGCTGACAGCACCCTTCAACGAGCAGTTGTCACGCTGCTATTTAAGAAGCCAGCTCATAAAATTATTGCTATAGCCACGGAGGCTCATCTTTCTCACTCAGAAGTCAGAGGGGAGACTGTGACAAAAAGATCCTGGTGGTGTTTGGAGCCGTCAGAGTTTCAGGGCTGCTTCTGCCCTGGGGCTGCTATTCAGCAGGGACTCGATGCTGGTCCGCGCTGCTTTTCAGAAGCAAACAGGTCAAACAGCTGCTCAGATGCGTTCAGTTGCCTCTGACGTGCCTTCGGTAACAGGCATCGAGACGGCACCGTGCAGTCGCGGCGGAACTAACAAGCTGAAAGTAGAAAACAGGAGGAGACAACAGCAGGTGGCTTTAGCAGGCGGGAAAATGAAGGTTTATATTTCCACATGCCACAGAGGATGATTTTAGCTATTCGGGTAGGTATTCGAGTGGAAATCCTCTCTGCCGCTCATCAGGCTCAGCGGGAGACGGGTGGAGACGCTGCTCTTAGAGCCTGGTTACCTCCCCATATCCATTTCAGCAGTCCCGATGGGGTGGGTGGNGCCCTCTCCCTCGGTTTTGCTAAGCTTCCCCGCGCGGCGTGTTGCAACGGAAGCGGCAGCCGGGGGTTACTTTTTCCTCCAGAAGCTGTAGAAGGGAGTGAGTTTCATCTTTAGGACACAGCCTTTGCTGGAGACAGCCATCGTTTCATCAGCTGTAGCCCACGGGGTGGCACGTGGAGGTGGCTCACAAGGTGATGCTGGCAGGGAGCGCAGCTCCTGCCTCGGCACCGCGCAACTGGACGAGCCGGGAGGGCAGGGAGCTGGAGCCAGACGCTCCTCCCGAGCCGCACACGGATCACTGCCACACACACACCGGAGAGCTGAGGCTGTAGGTCTGTCCCAGGAAGCCTGGCAGAGCAGGAGGCACCAGCTATTTGCAGCGCTTCCAGGGACACTTTCCCTGGGCTCCCTCCCTCTGTGTGCTCTACAGGACAAGGGGAGAAGGGGTAAGAAAACAGAAAGTGTTGCAGAAAAATTCACCCAGACCAACCCCAGAAAGGGAGCAAGCTCTTGTAGAAGCTGGAGAGTTCTTGTCCCGGTGATACACATAATTTTCCTGTCCATCAAACACCTGAGTAACTTTGCGCTCGTAAGCCATGCCAGTCCCACCTCTGGAACCACGCTGCTCCTGGAAAAGAGCGTGCAGACTTTGGCACGGTGTTACTGAAAGGGAGCTCCTGTACTCAAGTCACCTACAAGCAAGAAGTGTGTTTCCAACCTGTGAAGGTAGCAATGGCACCTTCACAGCACTCAAACAACACACAGTGCTCCTGAGACACCTCTCCGCTTCTTCTTCTGCCAGAAAAGTTAACTTAGGAGGTAGGTTTTGTCCACGCAAAAATACGTACCTTACAAAGCAGCTACCTTAAACGCTTGCAGAGTCAGCAGTTTTGCTTAACATCGCGTAACGTGGTGGCTGAGCAGGGGCAGAAGCCACGGAGCAAAACAGGGTCTCAGCTCAGGAGGCAGAGCGCTGAGGTGGGAAGCCATCAGGCTCGTTCTCCTCATCCTCAGTGTGACACAGACTATCTGCGTGGAGAGACAGAGTGACACTGTCTCCAGGTGGGTATTTGGCAATTTGGACTGCTTTTTTAAGGAGGGTGACACCTGCGGCACCCTGGAAGGTAGCTGTTTAAAAATACTATCCAGTGCTTTTTTTTCAGGGTGGGGCCAGGCAGAGGTGAGATGACTCTAAGGGTGATTACTCCAGGGAACGTGGACTCGGAACCAAGTGTTGTCATTCGTAGGGTTACTACACTTCATACAAATAAAAACCTTCTGCTGAGGATGGCTGAACCTCGCCAGTTTTCTTTAAAAATAAGAACATAAATAAATATTACACTTTGTTCTGCCACACTTTGCTGCTCCAGTGAGCCAGAAGAAGCTGCATTTGTCTCCAGGTAGGGAGTGGGTTGGATGCATTCCTGCTCTCATCCTCATCCTCCTCCTTTCTCTCTGCAGCACCTGTTTCCGCAGACTAACAGTTGTCACAGGGGTTGACAGAAACTGCACCTATTCCAGGTGAAAGGGACTCACCATTAACATTTCCTTAAAAAACAGGTGTCACCAGATGTTACGGTCAAGAAAAAGACAAAGGCACATTTTAAAAGATCAGAGAGGTTGAAGGCAGGATGGAGCAGAGCTTGGTCCTACTCGGACAGGCAAAATCTGGGGTCTTGTCCCCGGTGACACATGGAGTGCCGGGCAGTAACTCAAATCACAGCCACGCTCCCGCACACACTCCTGCTGTCTCCTGCTGGAAACACGAATCCCGATCGTTACGGACCATCAGTGGGTTTCTGACCACAGGGTAGGGGAAAGGAGGCACTGTTTTGCTTCTCATGTCACAGTGGAGCAATAAGAAATGTGTTTGAGTGACATACGTCACTAGGGCAGGACATGACAGTTCCTGTTTGTCTGCCATTAACCTACCCCTCATCTCTAGCCTTACTGCAGAAGTCTTCTCTGTGACGATGCCTGAAGATCTGTCTCCTCCACACCTCTCTGGTGCCCATCTCATTAAAAGATCTTCTCTTACATCGGCTTTCTCTCCCTCTAAGCTCCAGAGCTTAATCCTCTACACCTCCTCCAAGGTACATTTCTGCACGGAAGCCCCATATTCTGAGGCAGGTTAGAGCAAAAACATCAGCTCTTCTGCTCATTCCTCCATGGGCTTTGGGGTCAGGATGCTTTGCAGATCGATAGGTTCACAGTTAGGAAAAAAAGCCCCAACTTTTATTTTTATGTAAGTTTTGACTTGCCCATTTTACAGTAAACTTTAGATAAGTCTTCATTTAGCTGGTTCTTCCACACTTCCCCCACCCTGGATAGTCCAGCCCTATTATCTACTCAGTTCTCAATATTTTTGCTTACTTTCTCCTCCTATGTGATAGAGATGCTTCTCCCACTTTCCTGTTTCCTACACAGCTTACGATAACCCAGAAAGTGGGACACCAGTGGCTGCAGCAAGGGCCATAACTATGCCCACAGTGGAAAATATTTTGAAGAAGCTAGAGGAGGAAATAATTAAACAAGGATCTGCCCGCTGTGGGGAGTTCATTTAAAAAACAGGCATGTCCTTCATAGGTCTAGCAATCTCCCAGCTACCTGTCTCCATTAGTTAATTAAATTGATTAATGATATTCTTAGTCAAAGAAGATTTGCAGCAGCCCCAAAGAAAAGGATGAAGGGGCAGGCAGTGGCGTGCCTTTGCGTCCCTCGTTGGGCTGCTCCACCAGGTGATGAAGCCCTCTTCTCTGTGAGTGGCTAGAGATGTCGTATTGCCCAGAGAAGTAGTTTCTTTTTGCAGTTTGGGAGCTCTGGTAGAATGATTTAATCCAAAGCTTTTCCAGTCTGTAGTTCTGGTACATCCTAGGTAGGTATCAGCCTCCTGGTTTCTCTGTTCTCGCCTCTTCCCCAGCCAGGGCTCAGGATTTCCCGTGTTCCCTCTGAACGGGATCTGACCTGGCCGCGTCACCACCCCAGGCTCTGAGGCAAGCTCCGGCTTTTCTGCTTTCAGAGGCAGCTGAGATGCACACGGACACGGAGAGCCAGTGACACCGTGTTTATCCCTTGCACACCTGGAAGTACACATGGTAGACACCAAACCACCACTTGGTGTTTTAGCTGGCCACAGCCCAGAGGGCCTGGCAGCAAAGCCTGGGGGGTGTCCCGGTGGGGGGGTCTGAGCCCCCTGAGCTTGTCCTCCATGAAGGTTGGCTGCAGCATGGCTCTGCCTTGGCTGAAGGCTCCACTGACTTTTCCTCATGGATGCAATACAGAAATACCTTTATCAATCTGAAAAGGAAAGAAAAAGGTATCAGACTGGAAGGCATGGATAGGTGNGAGGCAGAAGCAGAGACAGCTGCTGGGGTGGCTTTTCCTCTGTGCTCCCCTGCCAGGGGTGGGCACCGGTAGACCCTCACAAGAAACAAACTCATTTTTTTTGTTCATTCATCTCTGTACTCCACCAGCCATTTATAAAGAAATAAAGCCCAGGAGCACAAGTAGCACTTTCTTCCCACAGGACCACCTAGTTGGCACGGTGGTGTCTAGTTGGCACGGTGGTGTTAGGTTGACGGTTGGACTTGATGATCTCAGAGGTCCTTTCCAACCTTAATGATTCTATGATTCTATGACTTGAACAACAAAATACAGCAGCCACAATTTAAGCTTTCCAAACACTTCCCCTCCCCACCAGCCAAACACAATACCAGTTACTCCCAGTCTACCTGCTCAGGCAGCCACTGGAGCAGCTGGGCTTGCAGCATGGCCAGGGCACTGGGTTTCAGAGCTGCTCCGGAGCAGGGGAAGGAGCTGCAGACCCCCCTGTGGGCTCAGGGCTGCAGCTCTCACACCCCCTTCCCCAGCAAGCAGCAGGGTGAAGGGTGGGATCCCCAGGGTGCTCCCAGTGGGCATCTCTTCGTCCTCAGCTGCATGAGAGCTGCAAGCCTAGAAATGCTCAAGCCCTGCTTTTGGCCAGAGGAGCAGAGCAACGAGAGTTTTGTCTTTCCCAGGACCGAGGAGGAGAGGAGCCCCCAGGTCTTGCCCACAGCGGTGACAGCAGCCCCCCAGCTTGGGAGGGGGCCACAACTGCAGCCTGGGGAGCCCCGCTCGGCAGCAGGCAGCCGAGTTGGACTGTTAGCAGGGGGAGAGGAAACCTAAGCCCACCTGTGGGTGCTACTGGCGGGGGGCTGGCGGGGTGGACTGCACGGTCAGCCTCTGGGCTGGGCTGTACAACTCCTTTTTTTTGACTAACCCAGGGATAATCACCATCTTGAGTGATGCTGATCTTTGCAGCAAACATCCCGGGTTTCTCCGGCTTTGAAGAGCTAAACTAACCGGTCGAAGGTGCACTAAACCCCAGAAGTTGAAGGCAAAGTTAAAACACGGATTCTATAATATTTTTAAACAGGGTTGGCATTTGAGCGTGCGTTTCCAACTGCTCCGCAATGTGCAGCCCGCAGGCACTGCACGGGTGCTCAGCAAAGAGGGGCCCTCCCCACAGCCTGGGGTGGGGACGTTGGGGTGGGATCAGCCCCTTCCCCCAACCAAGGCAAGCTGCCTCTGCCTTATCATCTGCGGCCACGTGAGGAAGAAACCGCTTGGTGTTGTAGTTCCAGAACCAAACTCTCTGAAGATACATCCCCTCCTGCAACATCTGCTTGGGACCAGATAGACCAGTCCTTAAGGATGTTCCCAGGCAGGTGTGGGCACTCTTATATGTTCTGCATGTCAGTGCTGGTATAGACTTTATAAACTTATTTATAGATTATACAAAATTCTTTAATCATCTTTCACAGATCCTCTCACAAATCACCCGCTGTCTTCCAAAGCTGGAACAGACCACATGAAAAAGAAATGATGGAAGAAGAGTATTTATTAACCTCTTTTCCATACACAGAATACTGATATTAAATATTCTGTCCATGGTCACCCATGCAGGCTGAGACAGGAACCAAATCCAGACCTCCTACATTCCAGCACGTCAGGGGACTTCACTCCAGCCTGAACTTTCCTTGCCAGGGAACGTTCTCAGCTCTATCAATATCTAGTCCAGTTGTTAATTCCCAGAAGGTTTTGTCTTTTTATACTGTGAAGACCTACTGTTCTTGCCTCCTGTCTATGAAATCCTCAGATGGGTTGCTGCACAGGTTTCTTTCTAGCCTCCAGTGGATGGAAATAAAACACACTGTATGTAAGAGACTGCCTGGAAATCCAGACTTTGAAAATATGTTTTATTTTAGAACAAGAAAAAAATGCCTACACTTTATGTTCCACTGTCAGTGTGAGCCCAGCAGCCAGCAGCTAATGTGGTGGCATCAAACACTCCGTGGGAGAGCCAGCCACACTGGAGCAAGGGCCAAGGCCACTCCAGCCACGGTTACTCATGCTGCCGTTGCTGCTCAAGCAGTAAATTGGGCATCAGCCACTTTAATTACTATTTATAGTTGTTGTAATCTTATGAAGGACATCTCAACACAAGCAAGAAGCTTGTCCTCGGCTTACTAACTAACTCTTCCCTACCCGCTCTAAAGAGACAGCAGACCTGCTAGATGTTCCTTTGGCCATGGTCCACTGGGATGAGGCTGACACCTTCACTGTTCAGACATCCACTGGTACATGAGGAGGAAACGCTTTGGAACGTGAAATGCAGGTTAGGACCTGTTTTCTCTGCTTTTTTTTCCCCTCCCTCTTCTGGCTGAGGAGAACCAAGTGTTTGATGCACTGTTCTCATGCAGTGTAGGAAGAAAGCCAGTGAGGAGAAAGCCTGTACCAGGCTAGGGGCAGCCACCAGGGAAGTCAGTGTCCTGCTCATGGGGAGCTTGACTACCTGTAATTAATCTTCCTCTAAAGTGAATTAGTTGCTCTGAATGAAGAAAACCTCTTAGAGGTGTTCATGTCCTGCGGAATTATACAAATAATTCAGTCATGTTGAATTTTATGCACTGTTAAAATCTTGGGGCTTTTTTTGGGGGAGGGGTAGATTTTTTTAAAATCTTATTCTCAAGAGACCAGTTTCTCGGCATTTACTACACAATATTTTTAAAGCCATGACCTAGAAATCCAAATTGGCAGTTCTTCATGGAAAAGAGGATCCTCAGCCTGGAGGAATTCAGCTACAAAGCAACTTTGGCATCTAGGACTGCTCGCTGTAGATCGGACCACCTTTCCTTCTCTAGATGTTGCTCCTCTGCCCAATCCTGCACTGAATCCAGTAGGCTGGAGAAAGGTAACAACTTGACATCTAGAGCAAGGAGCAGAAGAGAACTAGGAGCATTAGGAAAGCACATTAGGCTGTGAGAGTTGACAAGTAGGAGACAGCAGCTGCGGACAAAGCCCCTCCGTTCTGTTGCCATCCCACCACGGTCCTGATCATGCTAAAATACCCAGCAGCACACATGAGTGTGCCATCAACCAGGTGAAGGCTCCCTGCTGAAGGCACTTGGTGTGTTTGTTGTGAGATTAGGTACTACCCAATATTTGTGAAGATCTTGCCAGTGTAGTGGAATCGTCGATCATCAACAGCGATTTAGTGATCAGTGTTCAGCGGTGGTTCTTTCCTGTGCTGCTGTGAGAGCGGGGCGTCTGCTTCCACACAACCTGTAACAGCGGGGACACCGCGAACTACTAAAGCCTAATAAAGGTCAGTCAGCTTTAGGCATCCTTCAAGTTCTCTTCATCTCCATGTGTTTACAAGGTTTCTGCCAGGAGACGGAGAGGGCCAGCTTACAGATACCTAGGTACTGTAAATAAGCACCTCTCTCCTAACCTGGGATCCACAAACCACACCAGTGAAAGATTTGCGAGTTACCATCATGCTGAGAACAGGAGCAGAAATGGAACAATGAAAAAGATGGGTCTTAAGAGCCCATGGTTCCTTCATCTAGAGATCTGCAAGGCCAGTTTCTACCAGCACTGACCTATTCTTCTACCTCAACAAGCTTATATGTGCAGGGATTTTTTTGTTGTTTCCCCCACCATGTAAAGCAAATATAAGTCTTTACAGAAAACTGGCTGAGAGAGTTGGAGTTGTTCAGCCTGGAGAAGAGAAGGCTCTGGGGAGACCTTATAGCAGCCTTTCAGTACCTAAAGGGGGCTTAGAAGACAGCTGGAGAGGGGCTGTTTACAAAGGCAGGGAGTGGTAGGACAAGGGGGAATGGCTTTAAACTAAAAGAGGGGACATTTAGATTAGACGTTAGGAAGAAATCCTTCCCTGTGAGGGTGGTGAGGCACTGGAACAGGTTGCCCAGAGAAGTTGTAGAAGCCCCATCCCTGGCAGTGTTCAAGGCCAGGTTGGATGGGGCTTTGGGCAACCTGGTCTAGTGGAGGGTGTCCCTGCCCATGGCAGGGGGTTGGAACTAGATGATCTTTGATGTCCCTTCCAACTCTAACCATTCTATGATTCTCTGATAAAGCCCTACACAAGCTCCTGTGCGTATACCAAGGAGCTGCCTGTCACTACTTTCCTTTGGGGTGTGTCTTGAAAGACAAGAATACTGAAGCATCTTGGGGGGTTATCGTACGCCTGTGCTGCTTACTGCTGATGCTATATTCCGCGTATTATGAGACTGGGTTGGCATGAGAAAATTCTGCCTGGACGTTTTGGCAGATCACAAATTACTGCATTTGAAATGCCGTGCAGAGAACACCCATCCTGGCCCTCACGCAGTATCAGGACGAGGAGGAGAGTGGAATCACAGACTGGGCTGGTGGAACTTATATCAGTATTGGTTCTCAGTGACCACAGTTCTCCATTCTTGACCCGCCTAGCGTATCAGACACCTTCACAGCTGGAAAGCTCCACAAAAAAAAAAAATTTCAAAAAGGGGACAACAAAGAACTGCTTTTTAAATGCAAAAAACTTGCCCTTTTTTTCACAGTGGGGAAACTTATTTCCACTGTAGCCACTTGTTCTTCAAGAACTAATTTAAAGGTTTGCAGATCTTAGTTAACAAAGATCTTTAATGTTTTGCCCAATAAATTTGGCTGTTAATTTGAACGTGAAAGCTAGCACAAGGGTTAAGAAATCATTCCGTGTAAGGTGGTCCCTTGTGTCCTCATGAAATTCAACACCAGACCGGCTCTGGTGGCTCACAGCCTTTTCTAGGCCGCTATGGGCCAGCTTTCCTAATGGATGTTTACTCCTGTTTATCTAAGGCAGTAGAAGGAAAAGTATTAAGGCTTATTCCTTCCAGTCCAATAACAAGTTTAACCCAAACAGAGGAAGTGTGATGACGGTAGTTTTTGTGCTGTCTGGGCATACCACTGACCTATTTAAGGGAAACTCTGCTCTTCACCCAAACTTGATCCAAGTGCTATATTTACAGTGCTGTATGAGACAGGAAAACATTATTCCGCTGAATTAACAGTCCTTACCTGTCTGTAGGCAGAGGCAGTCCCACCTGAAACACGCTACACAGAAGCAAAATGTAAGCGATGCAAGAAATGATGCCCACAGGTACTGCAGAGGGCGTGGCGTGAGCCTGCATTTCGTGTTCGCCATTACGCTGCTGTTTAAGATAAGGGCGCCGACGGTGCGCACAAGGAAAATCTGTTCATGCCATTTGCCCAACCAAAAAAAATCATTTTTGTAGGAAGCAACCGAAAATGTTTATCCCACATCGCCCTTCTCTGGTCCCTAGAATTCACCTCAGCTGTGGAGGACTGCAGCAGCCAGACAGCGCAGACCGGTAGGAAGAGCGGCATAAGCACACCTAACTGATCGGCCCTTGCGGAAGCCTTGCAGCACAGGGTGCTTTCCCAAAGAGCGGTCTCCAACTGCCGGTGTCACCCTCTTCCATGTCACACAGCACCACAGCAAACGCTTGCAGAGTACTGCAAGAGCGAAGGCGTAGTGTCGTTACAGACGGGAGGTGTAGCTTTATAGGACACACAACAAGATGATAGTCTTCATAAACTTCACCTTACGCGCGTGATCTTTATACACACACACACTCAGAAGTTATTTTGACCCAATGTGTGAACCTAACTGTTGCCGTCGGGCACCAGTTTTCCATTACACATGGCCTCCGCCTGTGCACCAGCTGTTCTGAACTTCTTGTGGCCGCTTCTTCGAGGCATTTGGGAACACAGTACGTTCATGGGCAAGTATTATCTTGCATTCTCTATCCCGAGTCTAGAATTGAGGCGATACAAAAACCCAGATGAACTGTCAGGTTTGTCTAAAGTCAGTATTTAAATATTCCCTCCAATTCAGTTGTGACCTTAAGCTTATTAACACAAAGTACCGCTGGTTTGTTACTTAGGTAACAAACTTTTTTCTTTAAAACATTGTTGCAAACTTCAGTATATGATCAGAGTTCTGACTACACTTGGAATTCCTTACCTAGAACTAAATAAAAATAAAAATCTTTAGAGGAAATAGGTATCCATTTAACTAGCTGTGTTGAGAGAGAGAGGAGTTACCCAGGCTATTTTCTTTGATAAAGAGTATCAGTAGCTTGCATAAACAGTGCTCCCAAACCCACTCACAACACAGCGGAGACAAGGCTCCCATCCCTGTGGAGAACATAAGCCACAGAAGTTAAGACAGCTGCTAACACAGAGATCTCCCCGACTGATCTCAGTAATAGTAAAAAAACCCAAAACTCCAACCAAGAATGAGGAAAGAGCTACAAATTACCCTTCCCATTTCAGGATTGGTAGTATTAGAAATGGTGATTTCATTCTATTACTCACACATCACACACACGTACAAGTACGCCCAACACAGGAAGAATTGCTGCTTTCACCCCTTCTTCAAACGGGCTGTATGACATCAGTCAACGCGAAGCACAGAACACACCACGCAGTACAGCGCTGTTGCCACTGACAACTTTACATGGACTCGTGACGAACAGGACGGTCAGGTTGTTCGGTCTAACCATCAGGAAAAACAATCCCCACGCTAAGGACGAAGACACTCCTTCCTGGCTTCAGCTTCCAGGCACTCGATCTGTGGAACGACCCTCTCCAGCCGCCTGGTACAGCTTCTCACTCCCTGACGGTGCTGGCCACAAATACCATCGCCTGGCACAAAGTAGTCACCTCTCCCGCTTCCCACTATCCCAATTCCCCGAGCCGGAATGCCGCCCCCAACCAGCCCGGCAGCTATTGCTCAAAGCTTTTGCATCCAGTTGCCTCACTGTTTCTGCACGTTACACCCCTGCATTTTGAAAGAACAAAACCAAAATTAGAAATACCCACAGTTCTCCATGGTTGGACTTTAGCATTTCAGTTTACAGAGAACAATTTTCTTAACGCTTCCCTATTTGTCCAGATCACCAGGAAAACCAGAGTTGGAAGCTTCTGTATTTCAGGTCCTTTGCTTTCATTTCACTAAGAGTTTTCAACCACAATTTCTGTAATGGATAAAAAATATTGAGTAATGACCATTAAGTTAGAACTTGTTTTGTCACCAGTTTGTCCTGGCATAATCTATCAAGCCTTTAAAAGCTGGATGTGTTTCTCTTTCAGTTACTTGTAAAGAGTTCCTCACACTGACATTCAGAAATAGTTCTAAAAGTTACATTTCATAGGCTTACCCTCTTAAAATCATGACAAACTCTTTGGTGGCGTTCCCTGACAACCAGGATGAAATCACTTTTGCTGTGAGGGCATTGCAGTCCTATTCCTTTTGCTGCGCCGATACTGACATTAACCAGCCACACGGTGAGTTATTTCAGAGGGCAAAACTCGCCAGAAACCTAAACAGGGTCAACAGCGTTTCCCTCTTTAAACCACCTCACCATAACTCCAGCAAGCGCCCAAGGTGGCACAAGAGAAACCTGAACTAACAACTCAGCTTGGCCGTCCAGCGTAACCACACGCTGATCCTCAGGGAAGACAAGGCTCCTGAGAAGACACAAATGCTGACTTTATTATCCATACAGCAACATCAAATCATACTTAACCTATACTCCAAATTGACACGAAAAGCAGAATGAAAGACCAGAAACCGCATCTCAGTGGAATTAACTTTTATTGAGGAGGAAAAAGAGGTTTACACGTAGTTGTAGGTTTTTCCATCCATACTTTCAAAACTCCAAAAGAGACTGGAAACAAAAAACTTCCTTAATCATTACTGCAATACCGAAAAGTTGGTGGGGTTTCTTGTTGTTGTTTAAATGAACAGCAAATTATAGAACTAATTGCTATGTTCAATAAATATGTTTTCTTCTGCACCAATTACGGAGAAACATTCAACCAAGTACAATAAAACCCCCAGGTTTTTTACAGTTTTAACTTCAAATGTTATCCACTGTGTAGCAATCCAGAAACTTTTAACTATAAAACACAGCCTTATTTTTGAGTGTACAAGGATCTATTTTCCCAGTCAGTCAAATACCAAATTTTGCTCTAGCTCAAATAGTCTACACTCAAAGCAACTACCTGACAAAAAAAAATTCCTCTGGTTCATGACTATCTAAGTAAATTTGTCATTACAGAAAAGGCTCAGAGTCGTTACTTGTTTATCAAAGTAATAGGTAAACATTTTAACAGAAAGATTAACGAGTTACTTGGAAATGCAGGTTTATATTAAAGTATCTGAGTGTACATATTACATATGACATGCAAGCTTTAAAAATATCAATGCTCTCTTCTGATTAGTCAGGAATCCAATTGTTTTAAAAACAAAATAGGAATGACTTCCAAAATGTATCAGCACTTTGGGTTCTCTATTTCATTTTACTTAGCATGTTTTACTACACAAAAACTACAACAATTACAATATTTAAGAGTATTACAATAAAGAGGGTTGGAAAACAGGAATACTTCAACTGAAAATATGTATATTCTAAATGAACCAAAGATTTGTAAAAGAGCTGGATGGAGGACAAGGAAAGGAGGGATGGGAAGGAAAGCAGTAGGGAAGCTAAGATTTGAACTCTGTATTTAAAAACCACGTCCTCAACTGTAACTCTTCTGGTCTTCAGTAGCGCCCTGGGAAAATAAAAAAAAAGACACCACAGTCACTATAAGCTAACTGGACACACATCAACTCAGCTTTAATGTGCCCAGTTTTTTTTGCTTTCACATTCAGAATTTCCATTGAACAATTAATACTAGTAACAGCAAAGTTTAAGCCAGCCAGATTTTATTTATTCACTTGTATTTACTTACTTGGACTATAGGAACGGGATCTTGACCGTGATCGGTATCGGCTATAATAAGGTGATGGTGATCGTCTCCTTTAAAGGAAATTAAAAGAGAAACCCAACATCATCCATTATGAAAGAAGCCTTATTCACAGCACTTCTACAGAACAGAACCATTTCCTTAACACTGAAAGACTTGACCTGCATGAATGATTTTCAGCTTTATTTGGCTGTGGCTTACAGTTATTTAACAAATGCTTTTATATTTCTGTTTGATGTGTTTAAAACTGTAAGATATTCCCAGACACAGAATTTAATAAACTCTCACTAGCCTTGCAAATGCATCAAGGACTTTTACAGATGCCTGCAATTCTTGAACAACATTCTCTGAAACTAGATAACTTTCAAAACAGTGAGATGGTTATGAAATGTCAAGCATTAAGAATCCCATCTACAAATAACCCCTTTTTAAACAGCGCTGTGTGTCAGCTGTCCCTGGTTCTATATACGGCATGGAAAAATGAGTTCCCTTTCTGTCCGTCCACTAGATTCACTGGGCACATGCCCCACCTCCTTCAGGTAGCAAAATTAACCCCTTGCCCAACAGTTTACCGTAAAATCAAATTACAAAACACTGAAGATTATGACTACTTTAATCCCACAAAACCTAATGTAAGGAGGCTTTAACCCATAGCAAGCACGTACGCAGAATCTTGCTGCAAACTGAGCAACAGTTTTTGTGACCAAACTTTTCATTTTTTCCAACAAATCCACTTTCCTATAGAAATAAAAATCACGTACCTGTATCTGTAGTCATATTCTTCATATCTGTCATATCCTCTGTCATACCCCCTATCATAGTATGAGTCACGGCGACGACCTGCTCCACCACCACCACCTCCTCCACTGCTATTAGGGAAAAAGCAAGATGATTACTTTAGGTACTCTTCATCTGGATTTAAATAATTTAAATTTTTAAGTGTTCCTGTAAATCAGACACTTAAAACTATGCCACGAAACAGTCTAACAATGAAACATTTAAAGAAAGACACCTTCAATAAACCCTAAAAAAACCCCACAAAGTATTTGAGCCAAATTCCCATAAAAATCAAAGGCAAATAGGCACCTTAGTTTTTCAGTAAGTTCAATATGCATTAACTGACTGTGCTAGATATATATATTTTTAAATAATTCCTTCAGGTTTTTTTTTTAATACACATACAGTAAACTACATTAGGATTTAATTGCATATGGGAACCACAGTAATGCATTCCTTATATTAAAAAAGTTGTGATAGAATACAACTGCCATAACTCTAAAAGAAAAAAAAAAATTAAAAAATCTATACCTCTATTTCTTCAACTAGACTCCAAACATTCAGTTTAAATCAATTTTAGTCCCATTACAGGAAATGAGCGGACTCCTTACTGTGTTGGCCTGCCCATGTAGATGCCTGGGGTGGGTGTATGTGCTCTCTTGGTGATGGAGTAATCCACTCGAATCCTCCTGCCATCCAGCTCCATCCCGTTTGCATGCTCCATTGCCTGCAGGAGACACAAGGAACAACAGGAATGTGAAACCTGCAACCTACTGGTAACTACGAAAGGCTACGTACAAAACACATTATTTTCTACCAGAAAAACAAGTCCTAAGTTTGTTTTATTTGGACCGGTTACTAGTGCCCCACTGTGGCGAATGGCTCATCTCTGTCCCCTGGCCCGCTTGCCGGCAGTGTTACAGGACTGCACTGGGGTGCCGGAGTAACATGACACGCAATCGCTCCTTAAGAGAGCACGGTGCTAACCACTAACACGGTCACTTCCCCTAGACTTTGTCTTCTACTCATCAGGAAGGTAAACTGAAAGTCAAAACAGCTTTTTCTGAAAACTACATCTTTCCTACTGCCGTCTCTGACCCAGAGGGGATGGGCGGATTCAAAAGCTGCGCAAAACAGTGGCTTCCTGTAGGGTGCATATGGCCGGATTACTGCTAGTCGGCTGCCATTTCATGCTCTCCCAGCCTCCTGCCATCTCCCTTACAAGGACCTACTCCAGCAGAGCTTAGTAAAATGGCGGGTTCAGCCTACATGGATACCTAATTACAACCTTCCTCCCCACTCACTCTCACAATAGCAGCTCGCTAAAGCGATACAACACATAAGGGTCTGTGCTTGAGAAGCCTGCGCCTTCAGACCCGCTCGCAGCCCCTGCACACACTCACTGGGTGTTCTAGCCTCTGCTTCTCTAGTCTTTGAGAATCAATACAATGGCCTTTCACAAACCCAAAATCATGAAAACAGTTTTTCAAAGGAGCACAGTGTACTTTTAAGAATTATATTCATGCAATGGTAACTAAGAAAAAAAATAAAATAAAAATCACAAAACAAATGATGCACAAAATTACAACCTTAAGAATTTAACAGCTAATGCTGGACTTAAAGCTATTAAAATTTGCTAAGCAATTTCTTTTTGATCCTGTCATCAGCTGCTCCAGGATCTCTGAAATACTAGTACACACCACTTAGTTTGTGACACTAAGCACAGCACTTAGCCCAGTACACATTATTTTAATTTTTCATGTGTGGAAAAGAGATATTGTTACAATCTTGAGCTAGAGAACACAACCACTTCGCTACTATTAAACTGTGAGGAACAATACACAACCTCCTAACACGAGGGTGCAGAGCTTTTTTTTTTTTAAAAATAATGAAACAAACAACTATTCATAACTGTAGCTTTTTGCAGCTAACAGGAATCTCATTGAATTAACATACAAGTTACAGAGGAGGAAACAAATCATGACACCCACATGATTTAACTGTAAAGTTCCCAAACTAGAAGTAATTGAATTATCACTAACCTATTTAACTACACTTAGTTTGCATTTCATTAATGCTGTTTACATCTATACTATATCGCCACCTAGTGAGTTCTGCTCCCACACAAAAGTATCACAGTTACATTTAGGTAACTGCAAGGCAGAACCAAAGAGCACTTCAAGTCTTTCAATCTACACTGAGGTTTATTTTGTGAACAAAACATGATCAGTAGCTTTAGTTTCCTAGCCTCGAGACTTTTTTTTTTTTAAGTCCTGTTCCACAAGAATGACCTAAAC
Organism: Psophia crepitans; assembly: GCA_013399095.1. Lineage (NCBI taxonomy): Eukaryota > Metazoa > Chordata > Aves > Gruiformes > Psophiidae > Psophia > Psophia crepitans. The sequence continues at coordinate 208,154 of VWZZ01005049.1, forward strand.
TAAAATAAACATGTGCACACATCTTAGGAATATATGTGTGTGCACAAACCTAAAAACAAAGGCTGCAAATAGCTGGCTGAAAGGTTAGCTTCATGATGAAAAGCATCTTTCTGGAAATGCAGCAATATGCAAGGTGTCTTGAAAGGTAAGGAATTTTCTGCTTCATGGCATTTTGATGTCCAATTAAGAACTTGCAAAGTAGTAAGCTTAGCTGACACGAAGCCACCTCAAATCCAGAACATCTGGTACACGTCTTAGTTAAAAGAACAAACATGTATTTAAGAGGAAGAGTTCTTTGACACAGGGAGCAGTACAGAGAACACGAACAGATGAATAATTAATTTTGAGACTTGATTGTTTGTTTTGGAAGTACCAAATGTGTTACATTTCAGTGGATGAAGATCAGTTCATAGTTACCACTTTGCATGAAATTCAGACATCATTGTCACAATGTCTAAGAACCTACCCAATATTAAAACTTGAATTTTCTTAGCTTTCAACAGCTGTCAGCAATAACTGCCAACTAAAAAGTTTAAAGTAGTAACAATGTTTAATAGATATACAGATATAGCAAAGCCTTTTTACAGTTCTGGCTGCATCCTCCAAATGCAGAAAGTCAAAATCTACAATGAACCAGTATGAATTCAGTAACAATTGACAGTATCACTCACATTCAGTCATTAGCAAGTGGAAATTCCTTCCAAAGATCTTTTCAAATTCTCTACCTCACTCTTAATGTGCACATCTTAAGTCTTTTGAAACAAAGTACTTAAGTTGACATTACTAAGGACTTCTGCAGTATGACCAAAAGCCCTCTTTGAAAATGTTGTTTCTGACAAGTGATACAACAGTATTTAGTTTATAGGAAGGCTGTAAAAACATATTAGTGATTCTAATTACTGTTATTTTGTGCTTTAAGATGTAAAATTCTAAAATCCAAAATTTGATTATAAACCATTTTAAATTGCATAACTAGCACATCATATTAAAAACAAATTCCAGTTTGCTCCTCTTGCTGGTTTTGGGTATGCATAAATGCTGTGTTAGGAACACTTAAATATCAAAGTGGAAAAACATGTACATTTGCTCTAACAATGCAGAAGACATTCTCAAATACTGCTTAAAAGATAGAAGCGTATTTTCCGGACCATCAAATGAAACACTTTGAAGAGAGAAAAAAAATAATAAAATCAAATTACATTGGGGTTTAAGACACACAATACCCTCTTAGGAGCCTTTAACTGTCAACAGTCCATTCGTGTTTCTTCCAAGTATCTGAATGTTATTAAAAGACTCGCAGTAAGCAAGCAAGTGAACAGGAGTCCTACAAATATGCGCTATTGGTTTTGCTTGCAAATCCTAAGGAAAAAAATGACTTGGTAGGCCAGAATACACATCTACGTATTTGCAGAGAACGCAGATGTTAGTGAAATACTGACTATTCATGTGTATTCAGTCTAACACAAGCAATTTATGTTGGGATTTATTTTGAAAATTATTTTCATATTTAAAAACAACTATATAAGACAGTTTCTTTTTTGTTTGCAGTGTTTTTTTGGGGTTTCTTGTTTGGCTGGTTTTATGGTAAGTCGTTTCCATATTGTACTTAATGTCAGCAATGAAAACATCATTCCACTGTATCACAGGTACAGTATGGGATGAGCAGACATAACAGATCAGCTTTTTCACACACATCCACACACACACCCCCACACCCAGTATACCGATACCATTAGTTCGGGTCTGGATTTAACAAGGACATTGGAAAGGACATTCTAAACAAAAAATTAAATCTCATGGGATGAAAAAAGAAGTTAAAACACATGGCTTTTTACACTTACTGCAGTATGCCAAGTTGAATTCAAGTGTCCATTTAATCTTTGAACAAGAGTCAATTTATATTCTCTAGTTTGAGGTTTTGTTTCTTAAAATATTATTAGAACACTGTCAATGATAGTTTAATATATGAATTCCTGAGCTTAAACATCTATTGATTAAATATATTCTCTTTAAAGCATAACTTTAAAGTGTTTCAGAGTCAAGAAATACAGGATTTGAGAGAACCAGAATGAGTAACTGGATATGCTTCTGCAAGTGTTAGCAATTTCATGCTATTTAACAGTCTCCAAAAGTCTGTAACTTGAAATTTCAAACATTTGAGATCTCCCTGTGTTCTTTTCTGGTATATCAAGGGTCCCTTCTGATACCACAAACAAGACTTTAAGCATTTCTGTAACATGCTACGGGAGAAGTTTTGGTCAATAACGATGCTTCTAAACTGGTCTGGTTGTACCATGGAATAAATACCTTCCAAATTAAAATAAAAAACCCTATTATTCTGGTCTTTGGCAACTGAATTATGGTAATAGTTTGGTTTGTCCATATAGAGTTTGTCTTGATTGCTAATGAACACTACTTCAGAAAACAGTTCTGAAAGATGGTCAAAACTATAAAGAGCATATAACTAGCATTAGAAAACAGAAAATTCCATATTGCCAACAGCTGCTGTAGCTAATGCTTCTCAGATGAGTTCTGGCTACAGATGCATAGTGCATTCACAGTAGCCTTAGTTTAAACAACTAATGCTTCGTATTCTGAGTTATTGAAAGGATGAGTAGTGGCACATGAAGTCCCTGGTAACTGTAGTAAGAATCATCTCCCTAGAACAGCCAGCACTTATTACTCAGAATCCTCTCAATTTATTCTTAACCTGGAGATAATCAGCCCCCTCCCCAACTTTTTTTTTTTTCCTCATCTCATTAAAGTTTGTGTCCCTCTAAACACAGGAAGAAAATCCTAATGTGACAGGCAGATGAATATCCTCTATAATTTAGCAAGTGTGTTGCAAAACTGCAATATTGCAACACTGGCTCAGCACCAGTGTTGCCGGCACTCGGAACTATATTAGAAAGAATGCCAGTCTTGAGAAATAGGTCTTCAACGGACGTTTACAGATCTTGTCCTCTGCATAATGCTGCGTATGTGTCTGTGAAGACTTATCAGAAGGGTGGCCAATGTTAAAACAAGACATTGCAACACACAAGGCAAAAAAGCTATACCAAATATTACTTAGGAAAGCTCTTTCACAATAAAAAGACATTTGATGGAAAAGGAACCTTCTGTGAGACCATAAAGTCTCATCTTGATCTCTACAGAGTTTCAAACAGTAGAAGAGATCCCACTAGAAATATCCTTCAGAACAGATACGTGCATCCAACATTTCTTTTCCAGTCCTGTTAAGGTGGAATGACTGAAGCTACTGAGATGTTCAAACAGCTGCTCTACCTGGTAATCAAAAGCTAAATCTCTGTTCCTCTTTATAGCCAAGATGATCGTAAACAGCTAACAACAAAGCTGCTATGGTGTCATAATCAATCAGAAGTTCTGAAAGTCTAAAACAGCTGAAGTCAAAATAAACTCCACTGCTGCCCCTTTGTTACTTCGGTCACTGCAAAGTATCACCTTTAAAAAAAGGTACTTTACATTGTCTCAATTTCCACCACACTGAAACAGCTGGCAATTCACAGTATCTTCACCACCACATGGAGCTAGAAACATTGCTTGGTTTCAGAATCTTAACACAGAGCAACATTTTAACCAGCTCAATAACTGATACAATTTGTAAGAATGGTAACCAGTGACAAGAACCTGAGGGATTTCAGTTGCAACTGAATCCACATGATACCAACCCATCTTAAACCACCTTATTGGAGTCTAAATGGAACTACTCACAACTCATTTGGTGTTGAATTTTAATATTAACAGTGTTTGAGAGCATGTCAGCTGACAGGCTTCCCAGTGTGACCTCTCTTGGAAGAACGATGGTGAAGACAATGAGAAATCCTCATTTTTTGGTAAAGCTCCACACATATTTAATCCATCTACCACTGCTTTAAGGAAGCTGAAATTTAGTTTAACATCTCCTCCAGAGTTTTATATTCTCTTTATTCGGAGGCTTAGGTTGTTGGTTTTGGTTGGTGGAGTTTTCTTGGTTTGGGGTTTTTTTTGTTTGTTTGGTTTTTGTTGTTGTTTGTGAGGTTTTTTTTTAAGGACAAAGATATTTACTCAGAGCAGAAGTAATTAAAGTGTCATTGCTTTTATGCACACTCAGCTTTTCAGATTTGATTTATCTTCCACACAGAGAATTACATCATGTCATTGGTGTTTTCCTACAGGGCCTGTCACAGACTTTCACACCTATAGCTGTATCTCCTCCTTCTACATTTATTGCAAGCTTCAAATCTACCCTCAAGGCCCACAAAATCAAGTCCAATAAAGGAGTTTCTCTCCTGTCCTCTTTGCCAAGGTATTTCAGTTATGTAAATTCCAAGTGTTGGTATGTTTTGTGTTCTTTCCTCTCTTTTCTTGCACCAGCTCATTGGGAAGGAAAAAAAAAGTGTTAATTACATTCTAAATTATTTCAGCTTCTGCTTAAGGTGCTCATCCTTATTTCTGTATTTCCGATGGCAAGTAATATCCCATGCCAGTGTTGCAGTGTCTGCCAAAACAGCTTTATACTAAACAAATTACTTCATGCTATTTACACGGAACATTTTAAGAAATGCATGGTGTCATGCATGACCATTGCCCATGGCAACTCAGAAAAACCCCTACTTTAAAGACATAAAAAGCTGTAAAATAGGCAAGACTAGCACACGAATGTGACAAGAAATACTGTGCAAGTATTTTGGATGTTAAATGTTCTACAAAACAGCAGCGTTTTCAAAACCACACTGAACTCTGAGCGCAAAGATAGAAGAGAGTAGGCCACTGAAGATGGATATAAAGCTATCAACCCCATTAACTCTGCTATCAACCTGTCAAAGTGACAGCAGGAAAATACAGAAGGGACACTACAGAAGTTGTGTCCTTTTACTTACTCCTATAACCTGCAACAGCCACACATATATACATCTATAAACCCTACTGTCCCCACAAACTGATTCTTTGTTGAATCATACCAGAAATCAGCCAAAGATCAGAACTGAGTCTAGTCCGAGTCATCCATGAAATATTTTTCTTATTAAAATATCAACTAGCATCAATTATCATTTTTCAGCTGCTGAAAGTAGGTTCCACAGCTGCCACCCTCCCTCCAAGCATTACAAATACATTTATTTACTGTAAACAGAATCAAACAGCAAATCTGAAACATCTGCCCAAGACTATTAATCCATAAACAAGGTGCTTGAAGTCTGTGACTCAGACTGCCCAAAAGAGAGAACCCCACAGTGAAGACTCAAAGAAAGAAAAAAAAGTGTCTCTACTTTTAACAGCAATTTCCTCTACCAATTTCAGTAAATGTAGTAAAGCTCACAGTATCCTTACACAGGCAAAAAAGTACTGCTTACTGTGGTGAGCCGTAACAGTCTGCTGTTCATATTCTTTGATTCTTTCCTTATAGATCCATTACACTAACAGCTCAGTCCAGCTGTAAGCAGCTATCTATATAACTAGCAAAGTCACTGACCAAGGCACAAATCAAGGCAAAACACACAATTCTTCAAATGCACAATGACATGCTTTTAGAGAAGCAAATGTAAACAATCTTCAGAATTTTGATACAGAAAACTACTTTGAAAAGTTACCTTTCAAAACATTTCAAAAATACGAGAAGGCTTCTATGTCTGAAGATCTACCTTCCTTTCGAAGTAACAAACTTAAAAATTGAAGTACAATGCTCATCGGTGATTCAATACAGACAGCTCTCACACAAAATTTACCCAAACATATGAACACTGAACTAAAACACTTCATCAGTTTAAAGTGCCACCTTATTTCAACAAAATATTTGTAAATAATCTCACTGAGAATGTTCCAGCAAATACACATTCAAAAACTTTTTACCCTCAGAGATATCCACGAAAACAATGCACAAGGAGCACACCTGCTAAAAGTAGTAAAGCTTGAATTTACCTCTTTAGAATCATCAATTCTCTCAAAATAAACGAAAGCAAATCCTCTTGATCGTCCAGTCCGTTGATCGTAAACAACATTGACACCAGTCAAAGGTCCATAACGGGAAAAGACTTCACGCAAGTCTCTCTCGGTAGTATACAAACTGAGACCAAACACTCCAAGACATGTATTTGGATCTGGATTAGCCTGGTAAGACAAACATTCAGCTCCGATTAAGCTTATTAAAAAGAAGTTATACATGCTCATATCAAAATAAAAAAATTTTAATCTGAAGAAAACTAAACAGTTTATTACAAAGCTTAATACTTCAACAGCTATTGTTCCAATCATAAGATAATTTCAAAAAGCAATTACTTTCATGATTTTTATTTAAAACAAAAAAGACAAAGATGAATTTCTCATGTTGGTGAAAAATTCAACTGAGAAAAATTAAGCATTGTGATTACAGAAAAGCTGCAGACATGACATACAGATCTGTGCTAAGAACAGGTCAGCCAGCCTGAACTCCCACCTTCAGCCTTCCTGCATGGTCACCACTGGTACTAAGGGTTCACGCCTCCAGTTGCACACATGGATGCGTTTAAGCTCCTATAGCATGGACAGTTGAACTATAACTTAGCTTTTACCAAAACTTCCTCCTCCCTCAACATTTCCGATCCAACTACACTGAAAGTCAGTATCTACATTTTATCTCTGCCCACTTGTAAACTGGAACAAAATCATCGGCTTCTTTCATCTAGGTAGTAACAAATGTTGAAAGTCAGTTCTGTGAAACTGTAATCCAAAAACATGCACACTTCTCCAGGGCAACTGTTGATTCTTTAACAGGATGTGGGATACAGGTCTACTTAATACATTTAAGTTCAACTAAAGGAAGTCAAACATAAAATTGTACAATCGTACAAGGTACCGTAATTAATTTCTCTATTAGGTTCAAAGTTTCTCTACATGTCAGAAAGTTCACCTAATGCCAATTCCACTGTAAGAGTTATTTTGATCAAAGTTGTTATTTTTTTTCAGTTACATTTCTGGCACCTGTTACACTAGACAACGCAATTTAAAACAGCAGCAACAGGCACAGAGATTTAATGTTTCTGCTAAAATAATAACTGCAAGTTGAAACAGTTGAAATCTCTTTCAGATTTTCAAAGCCACTGATAACACAGTAATTTATGCCTCAGAGCTCGCCTTTCAACCTGATTCAAAGAATGAACAGGTTTAGATCTTCTGTCGTGTTCTCTTCAGAGCTTTTGTTCAGGATTCCATCATGAAAATCAGATGCCCAGACTATACTCATATATTTTAGGTTTCTTTCTTTCCATTTGTCGAAGTTCAAATTTCTATTTTAAGAGATTAATCTTCTACAATTCCTCGGAGATGAAGGACACAAGAAAAACTGGTAGTTTGTCATTTGAAAGTTTTAATTATACAGGTCTAGGTTTCTTTTTTACTCCATTTCAGTTTGATAATTCAATCCCATTAACAGGTATACTCCTTTTATACTGAAACTCTTGTGAGCCTTATTAAATCTCTCAGTCTTTTAAATATTGTTTGGACAAACCCCTCCACACAGTACGTACCAGTAGTGTCCTTTTTTACATAGCTTTTAACCTATTACCTTCTCGGAGGCAAGAGAAGTACCAAGAATCAGTCTAAGTGACAAGTGACAGTTACATTAACACTGGAAGGACTAAACTGACTGCGAAGGACTAAAAGTCAGCCTTTACATTAGGTTTTTGTACTGCCTCCTATCAACACAGCACAGAAGATCTTTCTACAAAGCCGGAAGTGGGAAAATTTTCCTGGTGTCCTTAGGTGTTATTTATGTGATTTAAACATGGTTGATTTGAGTTTCATTTTGACACTACGAGAACTATTCTTCAGAATTCATGTGAGATTCATTGTGAAAACAAGTTTCATGTTTCACAGTCATTTCCAAGGGAAAAGAACTTGTTCAGAGAAAAATATTCTAGTTTTTCCTAAAGCAGTAAAGTGGATTCATTCATCTCTCACCGGAAATCTGTTAACTGTTTTGAAGTTCAGTTATTCCTGCCAATTTTTCAATACATTACTTTCGTATTTGCTGCATCATAATTGCACACTGGCAACAATCCACAAAAAGTATAACTATGAACACTGTTTTACAACAGCTTAAGCCACTGTACATTTGAACTGCTGTAGTCTTGCCCTTATCCACACACTCTTGCCTTTTCCCTCACACTGGTGTTATCTGTTTCTGGCGAATTGCTTCAGCAAGGTAAGCCTGCAAAAAACTATACTCTTTTGGACAGGATTAGTAAAAAAATTCATAGCAACTTAAAAGATCTGTAAAGTACCATGACCCTCACCAAGAAGAGGCAGACCTGCATGTAACAGCACTCATTTGGATCAGACTGAAATAATGTGGAACCAGAAGCTAAGGCACTGAAACAGATTATAAAGGCAGCCATAGGGAGAAATCTCTCCAAATGATATATACCGGTATCATAGCTCTTGGTTAGTGTACCTATACTTCCTCCTGTCCATACAGTGGTACTGAGTTCCTTCTCATTTAAATTTTGAGAAGCTTATTGATTCTTTTAATAACTATACCATTTTTCTAGTCTATATTAAAATTTATACATCAGTTAGTAACACCTGGGTTTATTTCAAGATAAACCAAATTCATTACTCAGAGGTACAAAAATCACAAGCAACCTTCAACGTTACATACTGCAAGTTTTAGGCAAATATATGGGAGAATGGTTTTAACTTTGGCTGCTCTAGTCAATCTTAATTTCATGTAAGCGTGTACGTAAAAGGTCTCACTTTTGTGAGGGGTACATATACTTGTAACTATAACATAAAAATCAGAAGGGTTCAACTTTCAGAGCAGAGGGACACAGATATTACCCTATCTGCACATACTGACTTGCAACGGTATGGTTTTCAATGAATTTTTACAACTGCCCTGCCCGTTGCAGGCCCTACGAATAAGTGCCCAGCTGTAGGGACGGAGTTTGCCGCAGCCCCCCGCCCCCCTCAAATCCCATAGCCTCCAGTGACAAGACAGCAGAGCAAATTCAGCCTGCAGCTAACCTGGACTACACTAATGTAAGCAGTAGTTATTTTGTTGATACTCAGCCTTGATGAACATGACATACTCTGCTGCCAGTGTGCCTTCTCCTATTGGACATTGGAGAATGACTACGGCTCCTTCGACGACGGTATTCTGGTGTGTACGATCTGCTTCGAGAACGTCTCCTATGGGAATGAGAATGGGAATGGGATCTGGAACGAGTGTAACGTCTGTGCGAATGTCTTCTGGACCTGGATCTTCAACAAAGAGAAAGCTTTTAGTTAGATCATACGCACATAATGCATTGAATTGTCAGCCTTATATTTCCCAGAGAAAAATCCTTTTTTCAGAGGCTCTCTACAATTAAAATAGGAAGTTTCTTCTACTTTGCACATTTAAACATTGCACGGATCTCCAATAACCTGCTCACGAGCATGATTTTTAACTTTTGTCATGAATATAGTCCTCACTGCATGCCAGTTTTCAGGAAGTTCAAAGTTTAAACTTCTATTAGCTTGGCTGTACACGTAACTAACACTTGCACAGTGACACAGAAACCAAACAGGTCACACCGTAAAATACCGTCTTGGCTGAAAAAATTGAAAGATCTGGCAGCACTACCTAGCAGTATCTACAAATGAAGTTCATCCAGGCTTGAAAATTATTCAAGACCAAAAAACCCCTGCTTAATTCCTCAAGCATATCTTTGCAGACATCTAGCCAATGACAAGCTCAATTTTTAACAGGCATCATCCCAAAGTTGCATAAATTCATGCAGGCATTACATCCCAACAACAGGTAGTTATCTAGATAAACATTGCAAGAAGAGAAGGTATAACATTAGGTTGAAATTTGGGAATCCAGAGCACAATAAAACTCAGCTATGCCGGTATAAAGTATATGAATAGGGAAGATTGGTTACTGATCTCTCCCAAGAGCTGGGGAGAAGGAACAACGTAATACTGTGCAATTCCTCTTCCCCCTCCAGGGCTACAAATGCTGGTTTCTCTCTCCACAGATCAAAGAAGGATTCAGTAGCTCTCCCAATTTTCACCAGCATGATGGTTCAAGGGAACAGAGAAGAAGATAAGTAGTATAAGCCAGATAATATTTTATGACATATTTAGAGGAAAAAAAGACAGACATTCCTCCTCTATTTTGAGTAAGCTCTTTCAAAACCAAGAACTAGAAAACTTTACATCTGCACAAAAACACTTGGGGTAGAAAAGGACAGATAAATAAATGTGCAGCATTGAAAAATGAATTTAAATCTTAAAGCTCCCATAAATCAAGAGCTATCCACGTTCAATGTAAGACACAGTTTTTGGATCTCGTTTTTAAAGCCTCAATTTTGTTTTTAAAGCCTCCAATGGAGGAATGTCAAGAACTTGCGCAAGTAGCATCTTCCAACATTTCCAACAGCTAGCGAGCTTACACCTTTTATCTAACCCAGACTACCTTTGCGGCAGTTCTTATCTGACTTTTCTTTTTTTCCCCCCTAAAGCAGGGGTCCACACAAGAATCCCATCCTGTGCCCTCCCCCCCTTTGGGGGCAGGAGGTATAAGCTTTTGCAGAATTGGTAAGTAATCCCTTCTGAACTGAGATGTAATTCCTTTTCTCTCTTCTAGGATAGTTAAACCTACAAATTTTACTTGTGATTTCTACACAACTTTTTCTATTAATATTACTTTCTCTATGCATACCCATGCTTTATTACTCATGGCATCTTTCCACAACTTTAAACACCTATATAACCACTAACATGCAAATTAACAGAGTCCTGTTAATATACCCCAGTAGGTTTATAATTTTTATAATAAGGGAAAAAAATCTCATCACTGTACCAAAAGACTATACAAACAGTAACACTGAATACATGAGTAAGTTTCTGGACATACCTCGATTTTGATCTTGACCTAGAGTGCGATTCAGAATGTTTGGAAGCCCTCGATGGACTGCGAGATCCTGACCTGCTCTCCGATTTAACACGAGCAGGACTCCCAGCTGGAGATTTTGACTGGGAGCGAGACTCCTAACAAAAAAGACAGTATTAAAAGTGGTATTGGTTGTATTTATGCCTAACTCCTAACATTTAAAGTACAGTAATTCTATTATATTGATTGCTCCTGAAAAAACAAATGGTTAGGCAATACCCTCCAAAACAAATTTCATTTTGCTAACCCACTGTTAATATTGTATGCTTTCCTCAAATAGGTCCCTGCTTGAACCAGATCACCAATTCTCTATTAACTAAGTAATCATGCAAATTCATCTACAACTTGATCATACAGACACTGGAACATAAACCATACATTTACTTAACCTAGGACCCATTCATTCTTCCAGATTCTTTTAATTCTACTTCACTCTTGCTTTCTACTTTTCTTCATTCTTCATTGAGTTTTTCATTTTTCATACTTCGTGTATTCTTCCCCAATTCAAACAATTCATTATAGCCTTAAAAAAACATTCAAGTGCTTCTATCTGACCAATCTTCTGTTCAATTTTTTCCCCCATTCAATTTTAATTTTCTGATCTTTAATACTTTTCATTAGCCTTCTTTTATCTTGATTTATCTTCCACATTCTTGGAAAAAACTCTTCAATTTCTTCACGAACATTAACCTTAATGGAAAAAGAACATTTAGTATATTTAAGCACGTGGGGATTATAAAAACTCTGCTGGAGTTCAGATGTTATCTACTAAATTGAAAAACCAGCAGGTAAAGTGCAAGAAACTATTTTATAAAACAACTTTTTTTTTAAAAAAAAAATCTTTAAAACTGTATAAGTGTCTAAGTTCTAACAATGAGCTTACTAAGTTCTCAGTGTTTTACTGTATTTTCAAAACTACCCTCCTCCCCTTTCAGATTTTTTTTGTAAGATACAGATACACTAAAAACTAATTAGCACAAATATATTCAAGTATTGATATCAATATCTGTGATTTCCCCCCTAAAATAATAACTATGTACTTCTCAGTTTCGAATATCCCAAATTCTACTCCTACACATTACTAAGACACTCTCAGTTCAACAGAATGGCCAAAAATTTCCAGTCAAAAAAAAAATAATAAAAAAATCTATCTATGCACATACTTACTCACATAACACATGCACATAGATATATGCAAGACAAGTTATTTTTCTTCCTACTTTTTCTTCCTCATTGTTATCCTGTTTTCCTTGCACACAACTTAATCCATACAAAACAAGATGTATAACAGTACAGTTCAGAGCAAAAGACAGGAGGGTTTTTTTTCTTGCATGATAATGCACACAAGAGAAAAACTAGGAAAACAAGCAAACAAAGAGCAGGTTAGGATTTCCTCACATTTTATAGTGTACAGCATTTCTAGGGAGCTCAGCTATGAAAAAAACCTACAGAATAGTATGCTATATACATCTCTAACTTCACAAAAATTTGTAATGAAAAAATCCATAGCAAGTTCCCCTCCCGTAACTGTTATATTTCACGTTTATTTGCATCATTTCTCCTCCTGCCTGTCATCACAATGTTTTTCTCATTTTTGTTTCTTTCACAAGTTGTGTCCAGATTCACGTTTTCCTTCGCAGTTGAATTCTTCAGCACTTTGGGATGAAGTTATTTTCAGAGGATGCTGCCCTCAGCATTTCAAGACAGTAAATTCACCAGAAACAGAACCTGAAAGATCCCTGACTAACAAGCATTGCAGCTACACTACCTTTCCCCTTTACCTCAATAAAAAGGACAAGGAACACATGGAGAATGTCACCTACCATGATAAGCCTGCCAAACTTATCAATCAAGGCCAAATTCAAAACTTGGCTGTGACAAGTGGACCATATGATCAGTATAATCAGGTCTACATTACAGGATACTCTTATTAAGCTGGCTATCTGCTCATCTAGCTAAATTACTTTCACTGAAATAAAAGGATGTATGTGCACTTTATTACCAAATTTTATTTGGTGATTTTATTTTTAAATTTGAAATCCACTGTTCACAAAAAAAAATAATTCCTTTAAAATTACTAATATGCTTTTCAATTACCTCACCTCTATTTTTGTACTCTTCATTGTTTGATAGCTTCCTTAATTTCTCCTTTATACTTCATTACCTGCAACAACTACCAATTTCTCTGGGAATTATTTCCACTTCCCTCCCTAGTAAAAGTGATCAGCAATACAGAAACACATTTAATGTGACATCATTCAGGTTTAGATAACATCCTTCAATAAGAAGAAGGAATTCACCCTCCTCAGTCACTCCTTCATGAGGATACTGCGTTGTCCACTATTTGCATTTGAAAGATGAATTCACGAACAACAAAACTTTGGAAAATTGAACAAACAAACAAAAAACCCCACCCCACAAACAACAAACAAAAAACACCCCAAACCCAGTTACTGCACAATCCAGAAGGTTGAGAAGTGCCAAAAATACAAGGACTCGATTACTACCATACAATGTAAAAGTTAGCTTAGTGTCCTTATCTATTCAACAGAAGTATCTTATGACACTGTTCACATTGTTTCTAATAGTATCATTTATGACAACAAATCTGTATTGAGTTGCCAGCAGCAAACGTTACATAATTTCACACGGGTCAAGTTCTTTTGGAACTATCTGTATAAGCTCTTTAGTGGCTGCAGTCACAAATACACAACTTTAAAATTGCAGCAACAGAGGTAACAGTCTAAGTTTTTACACATTTCAAACTTCCTCAAACAAAGTAACTGTAGATGTAAACTGCAGCTAAAGAGAGATTACCTGTTAGCAGTTGCATACTGTGTCTGTCATTGGCAGGCAATTACATCTCATCTTCTGATGCAACATAGATCACCTAGTTATATCTCCTACAGTGCTTCAAAAGGAGAGACTAAGGGAATCACAATAATCTGCAAGAGTTTAAGGACTTAAGGATGACACTGAAAATGTACCTAATGAGATTTGTATCAGCAAGACTACAGGCAGGGTAAGAGATTCAGAGCTGCAAGGAGTCACAAAGGGAGATTTTAAACAATTTTCCTCCTCTACTTCCTACTGTAAGAAAATAATTAGCAAGCTATATCTTAGTCTGTATCAGACAGACCCAATTGTTCTACATAAACAATTTGTATCCATTCTGCAATACGAATGAGAACATTAAATAGTTAACATTCTTTCTTAGTATATCATCTTTAATGAGAGAAAAGAGAAACCTGTATTATCCAAAGCATCAAAATCTCTCAATTCAGTACTAGTCTTTAAGCAATCTATACATTCTTATATTAGCTCCACTGTTATCACATAAATTAATTTAAATCCTGCTTAAGAGAGAAAAGACTAAAAGTCTTCTCTAGATCCTCAACATTTTCTTTTCTTTCTGTTCTAGAGATCCTCAGTCATTTAAGGGTGGCAGGTAAGACCGTATTTCTTAAACTCAGCTTCCCATCCCACAATTATCTTATGAAACAGTATGTATTTTAATGCCTTCTGCTTTATCATGCAACCGTCCAGCCACTACTCTAACCCTTACAAACTTATAGGCAGACACTCAATGTGATCATGACAATCTAGATTTGCTGTCACTACAGCCTGTAGGAAAAGACAGTCAGCTAACTTCCTAATACTCTTCAGATCAGATTTCCCTTTAAAAAAAAACACAAAAAAAACCCAAAAAACCTGCCAAAACCTACATCTGTCAGTAACACTTTTCCCAGGGCAAAACTAAAAACAAACAACCCAAACAAAAACCACACCAAACAAGACACCTGAAATTTTAATTAAAAAGAATCTCAATCTCTCAATCATAATAGCATGCTTCCTTCAGAATAAGATGTGGCTTCCTCAAGTACATACCAGGAAATTGGATTAACGATTCACCAAGAAGTGGAACTTTGAGCCAAAGAAATTATTGTAGGTAAACACAAAATCTAGACTGCAGCTTCAATTACTGAATGTCTGGATAAAAAGATACGCAACTAGAAGCAATTAAAGAGAGCACTGCAGAGTATTTTTCATCCTTTCTACCTTCTCTCTTCCCAGAAAGAACAAAATGAAACAAAATGGTATGAAAAAAGATATCTCCTCCTCCTCACATTATCTCATAATCACATAAACCTAGTAATTTAACAACTATCAGCAACTTCAGATGATCCAGCTGAGCAAGGTATCAGTACGGTCAATGCATTTCACCCATTCTTGTACAAGTGTTTAAACCATATAATTGATGCAAGTTTAATTACCATTTATCTTCCTCATATCCTTCAAAAGAAACACTTCTTTCCAATATAATCGCTATTTTAAAAGCATTTGAAACAGTTCTATGCAAAGTAGAATGCCTAAGTCTTAAGAAGTATTCTTTCAGTTTTCCATCTATCATGAAAAGGTATGATAAAGAACATGGGGTGGAGACAAAAATCATTCTTTCTTTTACACCACTCTTCTGTCCTGAAGCTCTGACATGCCTTACCATTTCAGAATATGACAGAAACACTATCAAAATTTAATCTGAGACACTAAGTAACAATTGCATAGGCTTAAATTAGGCTTTCTATAGCAAAGCATGGGAAGTGAAATGGGAAGAAAAAAGTTTTATTAAATCACAAATATCTCAGTAGAAATTCATTTGCCCTTGTTAGGAAATACACATAGGGTGAATAAAGGACAGGACAACAAATAGTCTTGGCAATGCCATTAAGACAGCAAAATGATAGTTCAGACTTTACAAAAATTCTGCTAAAAGCTCCTGTCTGAACTTAAAAAATAAATGAAGTCCAACTTTATAAGGGGACAGAAAACTATAAGCAGTCAAAAAAGAAACAAAAATTTAGCAGCAGCCTGTATTCACTGGATGAAAGGGTCAGTTTAGCCACACCTCATTTATGAAATAAGACGATTACATTTTAACCACTGTTTTGACAGGAATCTACCAATTTTTCCCAAAACTCACAAGAGAATTTAATAATTTTTGCTTCATACTATATGTGAAAAATAAAACTGATCCCTTAATTAGTTGTTGTTCTGTAACTATTTCAATAGCAGACATAAGAAGCAACTCCTAATGTGTGCTAGCTTGAAGATGTGTATATTTTAAAAGTTACGAACATCAGCAAACTTTATGCATTTCTCAGTTATACTACTCTGTTTAAAAACAAACAAAAAAGGAACAGGAAGCTTCAGCAATAAACTTTTTGAAATTACAAGTTAATCTTTTCACTGAAGCTTGAAAATATGCCTCTTTAGGGAGGGTTCTGTAGTCACCTCTTTATCATATATGGAAGATAGGAAACAAATTTTGTTTTCAAAAAGAGCAGTCTCCCCAGCTGTTGTGGTCCAGAACAATCTAGAATTTATTAAACTTGATTTAAAAAAAAAAAAAAAAAAAGAGACTTCCAGAAAAAGTCTCCTTGTCCATGCTGGTCATTAGAAACCACAGGGGGATCACAGCACTCTCCAGGCTAATGCAGAACTCCTGAGCATAAGCAGACCGTCATGCCTGTATTTCAAGAGGTATGGAAAGCAACACGCTTTCCTTTCCACAGTGGTGGCAGATTGCCACCACAGGAGAGAATGAATACAATAGCTAAACATACCTCCCCCACTTTTTTTTTTCCTCCCAAAGAAACGATCTCAAAGTTGATCAAAGTTAGGCAACTAACATTAGGACATATAGGAAATTAATTAACTACTTTGCATACAGGCTTCATGAAGCAAAGACAAGACACACAGTTAAGCTAATCCAAAAGCTGCTTGCATGCTTAAGAACTATGCATACTTCCTTCAACAAGATAGCTCACGTGCAAAATCACGTATTTCTTCAAGTGCTTTATTAAACTGAGATCACCGCAAGATTCTGCACAGAGCAGGAAGAGGCATCTCACTAGAATGAAGACAACCAATGTGGAGTTCTAAAATGAAGTTCTGTCTTTGTTCTGATAAAAAGTTTTATCCATTTAGACAAACAGCACATTATTATTGGTAGAAAACTACTAAACTTTTAAGATAACAGAAATCAACAACTATCAGAAGCTTGAAAAAAAACTGATCAAAGTTTCAAGTGGGACTTCTGTAGTGCAGGTTTGTTCAGACTCCAACTTGTTGGCTGCACTTTCATAGTTGCAACACAGAAAGAGAAGCAAATGTGTAACGTGTTATTAAAAATAAAAACAAACATGAAAGGAAATCAGAGTTGCCTATCTGACAGCAATAAAAGACAAAAGCCTCATTTGTCTAACATGCTCACGAAGAACATTCAATGGTGATAAAATCCTGTCTTTTCCAAAATTCAAGTCACTGGATAAGAAGCACAACTTAAAGTATCTTCTCTTCTTAATGTCCATAAACTTAGCTCTAGCACATCCACTATATTTCTAATTCTTCTGTCAATTTCTTTCCATTAAATCACCATGCTTGCTTGAGGGGGAAATTTCTTCTGTTCAACCAGCCACATTCTTAATACAGAACTTGCTTAAGTTGAAACAAAATGATACAAAAACAGAGCAGATGTTAATTAGTTTGAGCATATTTAACATTTGCTTAAAAAAAAAAAATCAGTAAAGAAATGAGTGAGCTCAATAATAATTAAAAAATCTCTACAATGCCTACAGTGATTTTACCCAACACTTTAGAAATAAGTTTTTGCATCACTTGCACTATTTAATCTCATTGGAAAGTTATTTCCATGATTATGCTAAATTTTCTGATCAAATTAATTAACATTATGATTTTAAAATCATAAATTAGAGGCAAAGGATAGACACGGACAGTACCTTAATGCTGCTAAAAAAAAGCTTTTTTAAAGAAAAGTAAAATTCCTGATCATACTGTGGGAAAAACAGCAACAAAGAATTGAATTATCATTGCTTATATATGAACATTTTTTTCTTCACAAAAAAAAAACAAAACAGGAAAACACTTTCTAATTAGTATCTCACAACAAAACTTCATACATATCAAGATGCACCTTCATCTTGGTATCAGACTTCATCACTACATGCAAGAACTTTCATTGAAGTGCTCTTGGGACAACATGAATCTACACGGATAGAATATAAAAGGACATGAACTAAGCAAACTCCCCTACTCCTTTGGCATTTCGTTTTTTAAAAACACATCACACTATTTGGTACTTAAACTGAAAGGGGGGGGGGGGGGGG
>VWZZ01005051.1:5925-47095 GCA_013399095.1 Psophia crepitans
CGCGGGGACGCTCTGGGGCCGTGCGGTCGGCGGCGCGGCGGGAAGGCGGCACCGCTTTCTCCCCAGCTCCCGGTGGTGGCGGGCGCTAGCGGGGCGGTGCGCGGTCGGAGCCTGCTCCCGTCCTTAAGCTCCGCTTCCCCTTGGCGGCGGTTCGTACGGGTGGTAGAGCCGCGCCGTACCCTGGCCGGTGCCGCCCAGCCGGGTAGCTGCCGGCGGGGAAGGGCCCTTCCTCCGGAGCCCCGCGGGGGAACGTGCGGGGGCAGCCGTGTGGGAAGGGCGGGGGAGGCGGCCGGGGAGGGGTGAGAGGGCGTGCTGTGGTCCCTTGTTTCAGAGCTGAGCCCTCCCTCTGCCTCAGGGAGCTGAGCATCCCTCTCGCGTATTTTGGGACCTTGTGGCAAAGCTACTTGGAAATACTTTTTTTTTGTAAGTTTGGCAGTTTACTGTTAGGTTGGTGTAAAACTAAGGTAGCGAAGGGTAGGAGGGATTTTAATGGGATCAGCACTACAGCGAGGTGTTTTTAAATTGCTAGATTCCATGCATGTAATATTGGCAGCCTAAATGCTTATAATACTGTAGATATTTTAATGTATGAGACTCTGCAAATATAAATGAGATGATGTGATTTGAACCTTCAGGAGAGCAAGGGATTAAACGAGAGATTTTCTGTAGTTTAACAATGGCCTTGTCTTGGTAAGGTTGGACGTTGGTGGACTTTTACATTCTGAAGTGGCTAGTAGTTAGATAGGGCCTCTCAGATTTCTAGGTTAAATTGGGCTAGTAGGTTGCTACCACCCTCTACTTCAAGCAGATTCTTTTCCTCAACAGGAAACCATTGAAACACTCTGCTTCCTGTGTTTTATGAGGAAGGGTTTCTTTCTTTCACTGCGGTTCTCTTGATTTTTGGGGTGGGTACACCCAGGCCTGAACTTTCTTGATTTAAAAATCACCAGTATATGTAAAACATCTGTGTATGGGGGTACTCTCAATGATTCAGGAGAAAACCAGTCTGATTTTATATTACTGACTGGTTAAAAAAATAAGGTGCTACAGAGGGTATTATTCTTTCTGAGATAAGACTGTGGCTTTCCTTTTGTGCCACATCAGTATTTTGCTGTTGCATCTGGTACGTGGACAATCTTTTAATATCTGATTTAGAACAAAGGTACTGTAAATGCTAGGTCAGACTAAAAACGTCTTAAAAATACAGACTGAATGTTTAAAACACCATGTGCGTGATGAATTTCATCTTGATAATGCTGAGTAGAAGGGGAGATAACTTTTATCTGTTGACTTTTCATTATGTTAGCTAAGCACTTGGGAGGAAAACGAGATTTTAAATGATAAATGTAAACAATTTAAAATATTCTGTGTCTGATGTAGCAGTGAGTTAGGTTTAGCTCGGTGTGTCAGTGTAAAATTTAGGACTTAAATGCACCAATTTTTATACAGTGCTTTTATTAGGTTTGTCTTTGAGCCAGTTAGAAAATAAATAGCCTTATTTCTCACTGTTGTTCTTGTCTTCCAAGACATTTGTATCTTATACCACTAAAAGTTAATTCTTAATATTGACCATTGCTAGATGTTATGCTTCTGGAATTCTGCCTTTTCAGTGTGCGTTCTCTGTTGCATGCTGTAATGGTATTTCCTGGGTGAATGTTCAAGCAAAGAAGTAAAAGCATGACCTAAGGGTAGTAGAACTGGTCAGCAGTTGGAGACTTAGCTGGTCACTTTGGTCACTTAATTTTTTTTTTTTCTGTGAATGTTTAGTCTCTTGCCTGTGGCTTCCAATTCTGTGTAATGGAAATAAAGAACATTTCACTACCTATCATCAATATTTTAATATATGTTAAGGTTGTGCAGTATTAAAATACAGATGTGATTAAGGTAGGTAACATAGCTGAAATTTATTCAGCATCTCCAGAAGATACACTTTTCTTGATCCAAACTATCCAGTATGCTGGGTGCCATTTGCTGCCTTCAAACAAGTGGGTTTGGTTGTTTTAGCCCTGAATTCTCTCTAAATTAAAGATACGTGCGAATATTTTTCAGGCATTTAAACACTGTAGAAATACTGTTTCTGTTCCAAATATTTTTCCTTTTCCGTAGAACATGAGAACATAAGTTGATTAAACCTTTTTATTTGAGGCTAAATTTTTGGTCACCATTATTTCTGAAAATGACCTCTCTTAGCAGAAGTCTCTCCCTTTTAAGATACATTTTGTAACTTTTGGTTATTTTTCGATATCAGGCACGAGATTAAATCTTTTGGTATATGAAAGTAATTTTCCACGTGCATAGCACTTAACTTTCTGGTAGTTCCGTTACTGACTTTTTGGTATTACGGTGGTGTGTAAACTGTCCATGGAGGAGAGGATGGTATGGGCAGGCCGGGAGGTGGCTTGTGCTTATTACTAGCAGAGGTAGGCTTGCATCAGATGTCAAACTAGGACTTAGGAGAGGAAGGTGTTTGACCCATAGGACTGTAAATAGCAGGGATGACAGTAAGCAGTTAATGAAAGCTCTTTGGTGTTAATGAAGTATAATTCAATGGGTGGCAGGAGCAACAAAGAAAATGTTAAAAACTGCTGTACTGCTCTATGTATTATTAATGCTGGTTACCCATCAAGATTAATCATTCTGAAGCTGCTACAGGTATGTCAGGATTCTGGGTTGGGTCAGTATTTTGTTTTATTTGAATATTTAAATAAGATTTTCTAATACAAAACTACTGTCACCTTTCAGGCCCTGCTGATGGAATCGACTACTGAAAGTCACTTGTTTGGTTCACATTAGTAGTCTCCAAAATATTTACTACCTGTACATTTAAACTGGGTATCTTTGTGTCTTACCACATAGTGCTAATAGCTAAAACTTGTGTTCCTGTACAGAACATAAAATATATGAGTATATGGATTCTAGTGAACCAAAACTTATACTTTCTCTTTTTGGAGAAGATATCAGGGAGGAGGTAGGAATTTGTTCTCTGAAACTGTAGATCTAAGTGTTCTTACTTGGCAGGGTTTGGGGTTTTTTTATCAAAAACTTGAATATGTATTTAAATAATATATATATTCATTTGGTTATCTCATGTCGCAGACCCTCAGGGCCTAGGTTACCACCCAGGAGGAGGACACTTGACCCTGGACCCCAAAGCTTTTCATCTTTATTCAAGGGGAATAAAATGCTGATCAATTAGAGTTTATTATTAAGTTATCTCACTATAATAAACTACAGGGAAAAGCAGCTTGCTGTTTCAGTTAGGCACAAATATTTGGCAGGATATTATGAAAACATTTAATGAGTCTACAAAAAAAAACCCTCATTGCCAAATACTCAGGATTATTGACTAACAATTAACAATCCCAGTTTACTACATCTCTCACCTAATTCCTTTTTACCCTTGGATTCATTCCATTATTATTTCTTTTATAGTAAGTTTTGGTTTGCATCTTTCCAATCTGTTTCCTGTGTATCGTTACACCGCCCTCCCCCACTGTGTACTGTGGTACTAAGGAAGCCTACTTATTAATGCATGTGTCTTGTGTTGGCTGAGTTTGCTGAAAAAGATCCAAGCTCTAAATGAGGGGTTTCTGTCCTTCACTGCCTTCTTTCTCCCCTCTTCCAAGTTCTGTGGCACCTAACAAGGTCAGAGCTCATTCTGTAGCTAGTAGTACTAAATGGTAGAGTACAAAGTCTCTTTTCTGTACGTGACCATGTTTTCATAAAACTTGTAGGAACTTCCTTATCGAAGAGAATCAAACTGCTCGGTCAGGTTTGGCTGGAAAAAAACCAACAGGCTCAGAAGTTACCAGTGGTGTGGTTGTAGCAGCCTTGTGTCTGCAGTTCTTGGTGCAGCTTCCTTAAGCCGTGGTTTCATGATTGCTTCAGGCTAATACAAGAGTTGGCTGGAAGGGATGCTAACACTTCTGTGTGCTTCCAGCTTACATTGAGTTGGGTGTTGGAAATCATGTGGCCATGGCTTGGTCTACTTCCCCCCTCGCCCTCTCCTTTCCATACTTCCCACTCAGCCTCCTGTGAAACAGTCTACACTGATCAATTCCCTCATTTTGCTCAATTGCTGCAACAGGAGTGTAGCGTGGGGAAAAGGAGGGTGGTTTATCCTTTCAGCAGTACCCCGTGTTCAGGTCAGATCAAAGTGGTTTTGTAAATGCCCGTAGTCGCGTTAGGGGGATAAATGACATGTTAACCCCGGGAAATAATGCTGTTGAGGTTGTATATGTCCCATATGGCATTTTGTATGATAGTTTTTAGTAACATATTACTTTTATCTTTACAAGGTTTCTCCCAAACTAAGGGATTTTCTGCTCTCAGGGTTCTTGCTGGAAGTTGCTTGTCTTACTTGAGCTCAAGGACTTTGCCACTGTATGGGAGGGTCTGCAGAATCCCGATAGCCAGCAGACAGAGTGGGACTATTTTGTGCATCCCACTGTAGAATTACAAGGTGGTTATAGGTCTCTTTAAAAAAATGTGTATGTTTGTTGACGTCTGTGCTGGAAATTGATTTTGCTTTTACCCAAATTGCAATGGATTTTTATTAATTGCTGTCTAGTTTCTTAATGTACTTTGGAGCTTTACTTCAGTACTAGAGTTGTTTAGAAAACCAGTCTCTTTCAAAGGCAAACGTACATGTTACTTCTCTGAAACTGCCATATGCTTTTCCTTAATTGTAAAATAAAGAGTCTTCTGGAGAGAAAAATATATGGGCAAAAGTTCTGACTGGAGGACTGGAGTGAGACCTTTAATTTTTGTGCTGCACAATAACTAGCCCTCTTAACTGGAAGGGATTGGAAAAGTTTGAGAAAGGAAGAGACAGGCAAGACTTTTTTTTCTTTGAATTGTCTTTAAAATTTCTATCTCTAAGAGTTTTGGTTTTTTCCTTTGAGAAGTCTTAGCAGTACAACTTGCATGCCTGCCTGGACCTTTCTGGTTTGCTGACTGTGTTTGACATTAACTTAAGGGCTGACCCTAGTAGGGATTCCCGCTGTTTTAATTTTCAAAGGCAGTCTTACCCAATGGAAGACTCCCCTTACGTAATTTGGTAACTCAGCATTTGAACTCACTAAATAAAAATGAAAATGGAGTGATGGTATTGTAAATACTTAAACATTAGCAGAAGTATATAAGAATATTTTCAAGTTGGGACTTTCTAGTCTGAAGGTTCAGTAAAGAGCTAGCAGCCTTTCATTTTGAGATCTCTTTCAGAATGATAATAGACAATTCATTGCAAATTGTCATTTATAAAGTATTCTTATGAATGTCTGTTTTGGGTATTTAATGTTAATTAAAGGTTAATCTAAACTATCCACATGTGCTAGAAGATTTAAAGGGCAACTGCTGCAAATTCAAAGCATGTAGGGGTGCATAAAATGACTTCCTGGAAAGCATGTAGTATTGCATGACAGGTTACACTTCAAGGATCTTGATTATACGTTTTTGTCTAGGTTTTGTTTTGCTGAACCTAGACCTGAGGAATTGGAAATCACACCCTTGGACTGTAGGGGAAGAATTGATACTGTCACTAACATGAGAGACTTGGTGGTATTCAAAAGACTTTGGAAGATGGAAAGCTTCACCCTTTTTTGGTGTGGACAAGAAAGTGCTGCCATATGTAAAGTGTACTGTGAAACTTGGGTGAGAATTTCTCAACATATTTTGTAGGATGTTGCAGCAGTGCTCAACAAATGTTTGTTTTCCTTCAGAGTCTATATCCCTACTTCTAATGAAGAACTGCTGCTTGTCCAAAACGACGAACCCTTGGTTCCAGTCAGTAGAAATGACTGCTGGCATCTGAGTAGCCTGTTGATGAAAAGGAACTAGCCAGAGTGAAATACAGAATCCCTTTGCAAGACTATGCTGTAGCTTTTCTCATGTTTTTTGAAATACTGGTCCTTAGAAGAAGAAAAAAAAAGCTAATACAAAAACTTATTTTTGAAACAAAGAGCAAAGATTTTGTGGTCTTTCTAGTGCAGTGGGAAGGGAATTTTTCTTGAGTCATTTGGTGGGACTGAAATACAGATTTAGGATAACTGGGCTGAAGTTATGATTTATACAAGATACCATTCATCAGAACCATCTAGATCCAGAAGGACTTTTTTACTTTGTGCATTACTGTTTAAAAGGTGACAGTATGCCATACAGATTACTTCTTGCAAACACATCTATTTTTTTATAGTCTGTCCTTTATTTAAGGAAAGGACGGGTTATTGCCAGGCCACTATGTCACTAATAATCTTTTTTAAAAAGCTTGAAAAAATTGCCTTTCTACAAATGTTTCAAGAAAAACTGTAGAATAAGGCAGTGATTTAGACATTTAGAGATCAACTGACTTATGCCCATACAGGGGACAGAGTGGGTGAGCAATTCTGGCCAAGGAAGGCGTTGCTATACAAAAAGGACCTTAATTATCTTGCCAGGTAACAGGTCTCCTTTATGTGCTGAGCAGCCTAAATTGTTGTGCTCTGCCTTTGGAGTGTGTGTTGGGCTTCTGGACTCATGGGATCCTGTTGGGTGTCCTGACAGTGTGTGATGTCATGTGGCTGTTGCCAAATGTGGAGCTGCTGCTCCTTGCTTTGAACACTGCTGTGTAACTTATGACAGTCTTTTTCACGAGATCAAGGGATCCTCCCAGATTTCTTATGCATGGGAAGGAGCAAAAATAAGTGTATAGCTTTGCTGCCAGCTTTGCATCTGTCAGACTGTCTCTTTCTCTGCTGTGGTGTCTAGGCTGTTTTGGTGTTCATCTGTGGCTGTTGTTTCTCTAGATGTGGGCCTGCAGGTGCAGAAGGTAAACCAAATCTGTTCAGGTGATCTTGGCTGGGTAGGAGGAATGCAGTGGTAAGTTGGTGTGAAATATGGGGAAATTGTGTACCTTTGTCTGAAGGAGAGGGTGGGGGATTTGAGAAGGTATGCACCTGAAATAAAAGAAAAAGGAGTTGGAGGTGGGATTAGTCCAAGGCTGTTGTCACTTGGCTTTGCAGCAGTTTAGCTATGACTACCATTCTCTAGTAACTGATGTGAAAGTTTGAGTATGGTTTGAGAAAACTGCAGTTCTTTGTTAATTACTGGTCTGTCAATTAGAAGGATCTACAGTCATCACTCTTCCACTTAGACTTTTTGGATAAATGCCAATTAGGTTGGCAGTGTTCATATGTATGTGTATATATGCCATGTATAGGATGACTTAGATTTTTGATCCTGCTGTCAGAAGGATGTTGCTGAACCAATGAACTTTAGAATAGAATAGAATAATTAAGGTTGGAAGAGACCTCAAGGATCATCCAGTCCAACCGACTCCCCCCCCACCTATTGTCCTGAAGTGCTTTATCTATTTCAGAACATCTTTTATAACCTGCGTAGTTCTTAACTTTTCTAAGATGTGTTATGTGGTAGAAAGAAACTAGCCATGATATGCGTTAGTTTCCAGCTGTAACTGGCACTAATTAGATTATTGCCATGATGTTTGTGTGTAGAATTTGCAGATACCTCTTAGAGATCATATCTATCAGCAGTTTGAAGTCCCATGGGGCTTTTCCAAAAATATTTCTATAGTTGGTATAAAGTTCTGATGTTAAGTGTAGTCAAGGATGGAGTCAAAGGGACATGAGTTCACCTGGATTTTTACAGTTACTACTTAGTGATTGTCATTTCTTGAGTTAAGAAAATGTAACCTGTGTGTGAACACAAAAGTAATTTTCCAGTCTTTCTGGCCCTGCGGTGTTAGATGCAGTTCCTGAACTCTCACCTGGAGTTGTGCTGCAAGGGTTTTGGGAGGCGCTGCATGACTGCTAGCGCTGCAATTGGAGAGAGGTGGCAATAGAAACACAAATGCGTCAAACGGTGATATTAGTAGTTGTCAGTAACAGTGGGGGACAGGGGGACAGACTGCAGTTTGCTGCTTCAGTGAATTACTGAGATGCAACAGCCTATTTTCTTGTGTTGTTATTAGAAGTACCACCTAATAATTAACAAGTTAAAAAGATGTGAGCTCTTAATTCTATACTTTTAAATTCATTCTGTATGAACCTCATTGTTTTGAGGGGGTTTTACGTAATTATGGAGAGCTATATGCTTACCTCCTTTTAAGTAGTAGGAATTCTCCCAAATAATAACATTTTAAGTTAAAAATGTTCTAAATGAAATAAAAAAACCGCAACATTCTAAATCATCTTTGAAAGATGTACTAGATCTTCTGTCAAAAGCAAGCTGTTTTGCTTGCTTTTTGTACCTTTTTATTGTACACTGTTAAACAGTGGCTTTTTGAAACGTGTAAGAAGCTGCCCATAGATGTGTGCATGGAAGGTGGATGAGGGTTACCTCCTTGCTTGTAATGCCAAACTCTTCTCCAGAAATAGAGAAATACTTCAAGGCTTGCAAATCATGGAAATAGACTTACTTCATGCTTAAGATGTCTTTTGGATTGTAAGTAAAATCTAGAAACTCGGGGCCTAAGTTTGTCTTTCCATTCATGACCTACATCTAAACCTGAGCAGGTATCTTGCCTGAAAAGTAGAAGAAAAATGACTTTTCAGGTTTTCTATTCTAAAATATGCTGAAGTTCTCACACATTTTAACTCATAATTGTGAATAGTTTGTGCTTAATGGGGGGGGGATTCTTAGGACCTATTATTTCTCCATTAGCTGTAGAGGTTGAGATGATGCCTTGAAGTGTGAACTCTGCGTTCTATGAGCTACTCGCAGCAGTTGTTATTATGTAATTGTTTCAGTTACAAACGTGTCTTTACCCTGATGTCTGCATCGTGCTAGGATAGGGTGTGGTTTTGGTGCATTTGTGTTTTGGGGGTTTTATCAAAATGGCTGACTTGGGTGAGGTGGGCTCACATAGATTTGAAATACAGCCTGAGGTTTAAGTCAAGTGACTTCTGTAGAGAAAGTTTCTTGTAACATCTGGAAGAAGCTGTAGGCCATGGGTTGCCTGTAGCAGTAATGACCATGTATACTTGTCATCCTTGGTGTTATTAATCAATTACTCAAGGACTGTCTCTGTTTCTTCATCAGTATTGATAAGAGTTAAATAAGTAAATCAGTTGTTAAATATCTAAGGAATTACTCTTACGTGGTGATTTGAAGGTGATTAGGCTTTGAAAAATCCTTGCTATGAAACTGGAGTCCTATGTAACAGGCTGTGGTTTGATGTAAATTGGGCTTGAGGGTTCTTTGTAGTGGTTCTAAATGCTGCAGCCGCATACCACAAAACCTTGTTCTGGTGTACACTAGCAAAAATGTCAGTGTTTCACAAATTTTAGTAAATTAAACTCTAGAGGCAGGCTTTAGGTTGAATCAGACTTCATCTGGCTGCCATTTAGTCTTATGACAGCTAAAACATTATGTACTAGTATTTATTGTAGACCAGTTGGTTGATTCAATAGTAGTTGGTACGAATAAACATTGACCTGGGATGTGTTCATTTGATATTTTATCCTGTGATAATTTACCAGTAACACCCCCTTGAGCATGTTGCAGAACCAGAGGGGTGGGGTGGGGGGGCTTTTGTTCACCTGGTACACCAGAATCTCATTTTGCTGCATTAGTATGGTTTTATATGATCTAATGCTAATTGCAAGGGCATATGGCATCAGAATGAAGAACAGTGCCTTTAAGTGATCACAATGACAACTTGGGGTATGTAATTTTTGTGGTATTTGATGTCTGTCTTTATCCCAAACTGATCTGAGGAAACCTAGCAACCTCTTGGCTCTTGACAGATATCTGTGAGAGGAGAAGTGAGTGCAGGCCATCAGCTTTGTCTTGCAGCTTTTCTCTATTTTCCCAGGCACACACTTGGAAAGTTGCACTATATTTTCTGTGCCAGTGCATGATTCCTTGAAACAGACTTTAAGATCATAAATAAAACTCACATCTCCATGGCATGGAGATGTTCAAGCTAGTCTTGAACAGACAGGTAAGATAAATGCTAACAAAGTGCCCTGGTTACTGTGGGGAGAAAATGTAAGTTGAAACTGCCTCTGTCCTCCCCCATCCTTAGTCAGCTTTGTAGAAACATTTGCACAATTGATCTTTTCCCATCAGCCATCCTTGCACGACTCCTCTGTCAGCTGCGTTGACTCTCTAAACCCAGCAGCACGCCTGGGTAGGACTGGTCAGTTGTTCTGCCTCCCAAAGTAACTGAAATAGTCCTTTCT
Organism: Psophia crepitans; assembly: GCA_013399095.1. NCBI lineage: Eukaryota > Metazoa > Chordata > Aves > Gruiformes > Psophiidae > Psophia > Psophia crepitans. Next base: position 16,107 of record VWZZ01005051.1, read on the forward strand.
GGAAGTACCAAAGGAGGGGGTGATCTTTCCAAGAAAATATGAGAGTGGGGGGAGGAAAAAAGTAAGTAAGCAAGCCATTGCCTTTCTTTGGCAGCAAGCCACTGGAGCAGTTGCCTCTGGAAGCAGAGCCAAGCTGTAATAGGCGGCCATGGCTAATGTACTAATGTATTTAGACTAGTTCTGAGTAACTGAGATAACACAGTAACAGATGCTTATGCTGGCTACCCTTAAGGCACTGCTCTTTGTAGTTTTCTTTAGTAAAGCTGTCTCATGGCTGTTGTGCTCATGTGCTGCAGCTGGCTGAATCCCCCTGCTGCAAGTAGGTGTTCTCCATGACAAGCTAGCTCAATAAGTTCTCGCTGCTGTCCTCCTCTAACTCCTGCACTTGCTGCTGTCATTCTTTGCTGCTGGAAGTGTTAGACTATGCTGAAAAAAACAGTTTTAAAAATAGATTTAAAAAACAATAAAACCTTTAGGGGATTGTTCTTTGTTTGTAGTGGATTCACTTCAGTGATCCAGTAGCTAGTTGCTACAACTGAGTAGCAGCAAATTGTAGCATAGATAGAAGACGTTTATGTGCTGACTTTCCCACTGTAATTAACCTACTGGAACCCACAGCCATGGTTGCGCTTGATACAAAGTTCTTACATTTGGGGTCAGCTCTAATGACCATGGCTTAGAATTAAGATACTGACTTCTCTGTTAATAAAAGCAAAATGCTCGTATTGGATTTCATGAAAGCTTGCTTTTTTTTTCTTTTTTCCTTTTCCATGCTGCTGATTGAAAGCAGATATTGTATAGAAGACTTGTTTTAGAAACAGTCAAAACGTGGACGTGCTGGGAGAGCAGTGACGGACTTATGGTCATCTGCATCCTGAGGCCATTAGGAAGTGTGTGTCCCTATCCACGATCGTGGCAACAACAATAAAATTTTGTTATAATGGCACGCCTAGTGTCTCTGTTCCTTATTTAGAAGCACATCTGAGAAGAATGTGAGTAAGATTCTAGAGTGGGTTTCCTTATTTACTTGTTCAAGTTTCAGTTAAATCCTGTATGCTTTGTTCCTTAAAAGAAACCGTGTGGGCAGTTCGCTGTCCCATTGCAGTCATTTGGCTACCAGGGTGGGTACTGGAATAATCTACCCCCTCCCTGGCCACCACCAAAACAACTTGTGCCTTTCACAGCCCAATGGTTCTTCCCCTGTGCCTGGCTCATTTGCACAGTTGTGACAGTTTGTAAAACTGGAAAAAGATTTTGTATCTTTTGTGACAGTTTTCCTTGTATTGTTGTTGTTGAAGTAGCTGATGAGCTCTGCTCAGCAACTTACCACATGGGTCCTAGAGAAGTTTGGGGAGAAAGATAGTGTTAATGTTGCCAGCATTAGAAAGTATTGTACTTCAGATTTTTTTTTATTTTTTTTTTGGTGGGGTGGGAATCTGTTTCTTCTCTCTGGAAATGGAGTAGGGAGTGGCTGTGTTCTTTAAGTGGGTTTCACTCATGACCCAGGGAAGAGAACAAGCAGGAACCTGAACACCTACTTGGTATATGCAGCCATTTAAAAAGAGACATGCACGTTTTAATTCAGCTAGCTCTTTTCTGGTAATTTTCTTGGATCTTGGCCATTATATTTTGAAAATCTCTCACTTCAACAGCAAAAGGAATGTTTCCTTTTGAAAAAGCGAGTTCTGAAATTCACAAAAGTCATTTTACTTGAGTTCCATGCCTGTTCTTCCACAGTATATTCCTTTTTAGTAATTAAAGCATATGTGCTAAAATTTAAGTGAGTTAAATATTTAAATATGCTTAAGCCTTGGTAGAGTTCAGGCCTTCTTTCTGCAGCATTTAGTAGCATGTGGGTTGTTTGGATTTCTCTCCTGGGAGGTGTACTTGAAGCTTGACCAGCTTGGTTGTATGGTGCTCAAAAGTTTGCTGGTGCTCTGGAGTTCTTCCTCTACCCTTTGGGTTAAACATCATAATAGAAAATCGTATGACAGAGGGCTTGATACCATGTACTTTTTATCTCCCAGGCAGAACTGATATGTATTGCTGCTGTTTGGTATGTGATAAAGTACAGAGGTGCTGTTTAGGAACAATATTGATGAATAATTTAGAACTCTAATTTTCTTGTAAGAATCTCTGCTCAGTTAAAATCAAAAGGATGAGATGACGTGTACCTGTACGTGAAGGGGAACTCTTGCATGTCCTAGTTTGAATCGTACATCAATCCAGGAGTATTCCAGCTCCTCCTGTCGCATTCCTGGAGCATGACGTTACCTCAGGAGCAAAGTAGAGGATGCCTGAAGGTATTTTGGATTCGTAGCTGGCATCAAAAGACTTTTTTCCTGAACTATTAAAAACCGATTATATTGGGGTAAAAACTCAGTCATTGTAAACGTCAGCACATTTCTATAGCTCCTGTCGTGGGTTGGTGGGGTTTTTTTGGCCTTTAGGTGTCTGTGTAATTTCGGGTTCATACACTGAACACAGGTTGAAGATGAGCAATTCTAACAATCTTTGGTGTGAGCTGGTGGCCTAAAAGAAGGAACTTAGCAATGAATCAAGGTAAAAGATGACAAGACATATTGTCAGTGGGAGAGGGAGAAGAAGAGTCAAATGAAGTAATGCAAATGTAGAGGATGAGAGGAGAACTAAATAATCAAACAATCAATTGTCACTTGTGAAGGGCTACAAAAACAGCTAGTCCTGTGCAGTTTTTGTACAAAACTAGGACTATTTATTATTTGTTTTCTGTGAAATACATACCACGTTTAAAAAAGATCTAAAATGCTTACACGGGAAGTAGTGTAATTTCCAAGCAGATGATGACTGCTAGTGAGAAGGGAATAGAGGGGCACTTCAGTAAATGGGAATACTGGTGGTATGATGGCTTGTGAAGACTTTTCTTTAAATAAAGCTGACCTGAATAAAGTTTTTACTCTTAAAGAGGAAAAAATCCTCAGCATGGGCATCAACTGCAGTTTTGTTAGTAGAGTCATCAGTCTTCTGGTCATCGAGAAATCAGTGATGCACTGGAAGTAAGCAGTCACAGGCATCATTTGGAAGGTGGATTTCCTTTTGGAATTCCCAGACTCTTAATAGTCAAATACATGAATGAAAGATTTGAGCATATGAAACAGGTTTTTCTCCTGGTGCTGTCTGTTTATTGCAACACAGATTTGAAGCCAGAGAGAACACTACAACTAGCTTATGAAAGTGCTTGAATTTTGGGGTTTTTAGCTGTGTGACTTTTTTATTTTTATAAAATTAAATAGATGCTGCAGCTCATGGTCACAGAGTTGGGAAATTTTCTAGTAGCTGAACTATGTCTACTTACTGGAGTTTAAAAAAAACAGCTTGGTCTGAAAAAATCAACTCCTTCAACAGTATTGAAGAAAATGGGAGAAGTTGCTTGTAATGACTGTTGAAGTAATTGAGAGAAAATAATTTATGATATTTTCAAGACCCTGAATTTTGAGAACTGAATTTGAACAAAGGAGTATTTTAGTTTGATCCTTCAATTGAAAAGCAGACTTTGTCTTCTAAGCAGCTTGGGATAGAATGTCACCTTTCTCTGCATTTCAAGCTCTCATTTAGTTTTAGTCACTGTTTGGAAGAAAGACTAAAATATCCTTTTGCATGGCTTTACTTTAAAATGTGGCAATCTGAGGCTTAAGGATCAAAAATAAACATTTTCATGAGAAAACTGAAGCAATGTATATTTCTGCAATAACACAAGAAAACAAACTAAGATGAAATCAGTATTAGACTCCCTGTATTCAGCAGTGGTGAGGGTGCACCTCGAGTACTGTGTTCAGTTTTGAGCCCCTTGCAACCAGAAGGACCAATGTCCTGAGATGCTCAAGCATGTCCAAAGAAGGACAGTGAAGCTGGGGAAGGGTCTGGAGCAGAAGTCTTACGAGGAGCGGCTGAGGGAACTGGGGTTGTTTAGCCTGGAGAAAAGGAGGCTCAGAGGAGACCTTATTGCTCTTTACAACTACCTGAAAGAAGGTTGTAGCCGGGTGGGTGTTGGTCTCTTCTCCCAAGTAATAAGTGATAGGACAAGATCAAATAGCCTCTAGTTGTGCCAGGGGAAGTTTAGGTTAGGTCTTTGGAAAAAATTCTGCACTGAACGGGTTGCCAAGCACTGGAACAGGCTGCCCAGGGAAGTGGTTGAGTCACTGTCCCTGGACGTATTTAGAAGATGTGTAGATGTGGCACTTGGGGATGTGGTTTAGTGGTGGACTTGGCAGTGCTAGACTAATGGCTGTGCTTGATGATCTCAAATGTGTCTTCCAACCAAAATAATTCTAAGAGTCTAAAGTTTCCGTATTTGATTTTCATTATTGTATAGCTCAGTAGGGTATTAACAGACAGTTGTGTCTAATGGAATATAAACTGTTTCTAGACAAATAATACTTGTTTTGTTAATACACTGAACTTTTGCTAAACTAACATTAGAAACTGATATTAATATACGTTTTTGTGGCTTTTAAAGGTGTGAAATGAAATAATTTGAATACTCTTTGTCTTTTTCCTCATGTGCCAGTACAGGTTGGGGACTGACCTGCTGGAGAGCAGTGTAGGGGAAAAGGACGTGGGGGTCCTGGTGGACGGAGGGATGACCATGAGCCAGCAATGTGCCCTGGTGGCCAGGAAGGCCAATGGCATCCTGGGGTGTATTAGAAGGGCTGTGGTCAGTAGGTCGAGGGAGGTCCTCCTCCCCCTCTACTCTGCATTGGTCAGGCCGCATCTGGAGTATTGCGTCCAGTTCTGGGCCCCTCAGCTCGAGAGGGATAGGGAGCTGCTAGAGAGAGTCCAGCGCAAAGCCACAAAGATGATCAAGGGAGTGGAACATCTCCCTTATGAGGAAAGGCTGAGGGAGCTGGGTCTCTTTAGCTTGGAGAAGAGGAGGCTGAGGGGTGACCTCATCAATGTTTATAAATATGTTAAGGGTGAGGGTCGGGAAGATGGAGCCAGGCTCTTCTCAGTGTCATTGAGCAATAGGACAAGGGGCAATGGGTTCAAGCTAGAGCATAGGAGGTTCTGGGTTAACATGAGGAAAAACTTTTTCACTGTGAGGGTGACAGAGCACTGGAATGGGCTGCCCAGAGAGGCTGTGGAGTCTCCTTCTCTGGAGACATTCAAAACTCGACTGGACGTGTTCCTGAGTGATGTGCTCTAGATGGCCCTGCCTTGGCAGGGGAGGTTGGACTAGATGATCTTTCGAGGTCCCTTCCAACCTTTGTGATTCTGTGATGTTGGGGCAAAAGCATGTATCTTAGGGGACTGGTGCTCAAATCATAACTGGAAATTACTCTTTGAACTCTTTCAATCTGCAGTTGTTAAATCAAGTGTCTGAAATAAACCTACAATAAATGGAACGACTACATCTTTTTCAGGGGTGTCTTGGTGAGACTGGAAGGATGCAGCCATCCTGTTGTTATGAAAGGCTTGTGTGCAGAATGTGGCCAGGACTTGACTCAGTAAGTATTCTCAGCTCCTTTTTCCAGCTTCTCCTTGTTTGTGGTTAAGGATCCGAGCAATTCCTTCTCTCACTTACTACTTTGCTTCTCTGTTCTGAGTCTTGGTTGCTGTGAATCATACCTGTAAAGGTAACTGAAATTACAGATAGTAGTAGGGAGGGAGAATGGTATTCATACTGCCTAACATAAGTAGGTCTAAGCAGACTGCTCCTATAAGGAAAGTTGAGAGGGAGTGAGTTTCCTCTGAAAGTTAGATTTCAGCATAAAGCACTCTCTCACACTTGTGGGTTTTGTGGGTTTTTTAAATGTATCTATTGAGATTACGCAACAATTTAATGAGCCAATGTCGAGTGGTCTGAATATATTCACTCTTGAACACGTTATTAGTAGTGTAATCATTTAATAAAGTGCATTTCTTTACTGAAAAATTGCTGCTTATAGGCAGGAATCGGTGTTCCTTGTGGGTAAAGCAAACACATGAAGAGGAAGCAGGCAAGATCTGTACCACTGTTCCAAAGTGTCCTAATTTACTTTTGCTATTTACACATGGTCCTTGTTTTACCCCCCTGAAATTTTTGAATATGGGCCCTTTTTCTCCTGATTTGTCACTCTAGGCACAGGTACATTGCTCAGAACTATATTTCGTTTTAGCCATTATAGTGTTTTATAACTAGGAATACAGGTGAAGTAAGATACCATGTGGGTACCTGAGTTACAGTTCACATTACAAATTTATGACTTAATAACTGTGCATGCTGTCTTTCTGTGGAGATAAATGTAGGGCAACTTACTACCTTAGGTAGAAAATGTAAAGAACGTGCATACAGACATAAATTCTCATCACAATGTATCCTATTTGCTTTTTATGTACTTATAACTGAGGTTGAGAGTTGTAAGGTGTGTCAACAGTGACTTAATAAATCTGAGAGTTTGATCTGTGCAAGTGTAAATAGCTGTGAGGTAGTATCGGTCTCATTCATGTGACCTTACTTCATTTGTACTGTGTCTGAATAGGAGCTAGCTTGTCTCCAGTGCTTTCAATTGAAGGCTTCAGAACTGTTTTCAGTATTTTGGTGAAATATTCTGCCATGGAACTAAAGGAATTTAAGCCTCAGGCCAAAAAGAAAGCAAATTCAAAAGGTGGTTGTATTTCTTTTTGCTCTGTCTTGCTGCTAGTACGGTTGGTAAAGAGAATGTTTCTTATATGCATATCAAATTACAGCTCCTAATGCATATCAAAACAGCTGATTTCCAAAATGGACTGTATAGTAGCCTGGATTTCAGAAATGAATGTTGCATGCTCATTTCATTTGGAAGGAAGTACTATGTTTCATTTTAATTAATACTCATTATTAAGAATTACTTTGTGAGCATTATCCCATAAGCCTGCACAAACAGACTGTGTATTGAAAAAGTTACATGATATGTAGCCCAGTTAATGGTTGGATATAACTTTAATGAAAAGTTGACTGTTGACATTTTGTAAACAAGTACTATTTGGCAAACAATAAACCTAATAAGAAGTTAGGATAATAGTGGATGTGTCTTTGCCTGCCCTGAATGAATACGAGCTTTGAGGCTTGAATACAGTCACATCTAAATGTTACTATACTGCTATTATTTCATAAAAAAAAAATCTAGATTAAATTAAGGGTATGCAGTAAATCTAGTTTTCTCAATTAATACTCCTACTTCAGATCATGTCTTCCTTTTATACAAAATAGCTTATATATCTGGAATAACATTAGGTCTGCTGAGCCTGCATCAGAAGGCAATTCAAAATGTTCAATGCTTTTCTTGCTTGAAGAAAAGTGAGTTCAGTCAGTTCACTGCCAGCTTGTTGGGTGTCAGTGGAGTATCTTTCCTGTTACACAATTCTTGTCCTCGTTCAGCAAATGGTCTGAAAGCAGTACATCTTTATTTAAAGTGTCACTTAAACTACCGTTCAGCCTTCTACAAAAGAGGTGGTCTGAAATCTGAAGCAAAGGATTTAAGATGCTAAAATGTACATGTGACCTTTGGATCAAATGAAATGTTGGCCTTTCATTTCTCGGTATCAGTGCTTCCAAACAATGAGGTACAGTAAAAGCATATCTGTCTGATTGCGTCTGCCTCAACACAGCTCAGGAACTTATTTTTCCTCAGGAGCTTGCTTGTTATGATGTAAAAACTGAATGAAGTGTAACTCTGGCTGTAGATTTGATATCAAATTTTTTCCTTGATAGGACTGGTACTTGGGAGAATTAAAAGATGTGCATGTCACATAGGACAAATTTTGAATGGTAGTATTTTTAACCATAGGATGGTTTGGGTTGGAAGGGACCACAAGGGTCGTCTGGTTCCAACCCCTCTGCCATGGGCAGGGACACCCTCCACCAGACCAGGTTGCCCAAAGCCCTATCCAACTTGGCCTTGAACACTGCCAGGGATGGGGCATCCACAGCTTCGCTGGGCAACCTGTTCCAGTGCCTCACCACCCCCACAGCAAAGAATTTCTTCCTAACATCCAATCTAAATCCCCCCTCTTTTAGTTTAAACCTTGTCCTGTCACTACACTCACTAATAAACAGTCCCTCAGCAGCTTTCCTATAGGTCCCCTTTAGGCATTGGAAGGCCACGATTAGGTCTCCCTGAAGCTTTCTCTTCTCTAGGCTGAACAAGCCCAACTCTCTCAGCCTGTCCTCGTAGGAGAGGTGCTCCAGCCCTCTGATCAACTTTNGGCTTTCTGGGCTGCCGGCACACACTGCCAGCTTGTGTTGAGCTTTTCATCAACCAGCACCCTGAAGTCCTTCTCCTCAGGCCTGCTCTCAATCCATTCTCTGCCCAGCCTGTGGTTGTGCTTGGGATTGTGCTGACCCACGTGTGGGACCTTGCACTTGGCCTTGTTGAATGTCATGCAGTTTGCACGAGCCCACCTCTCAAGACTGTCAAGGTCCCTCTGGATGGCATCCCTTCCCTCCAGCGTGTTGACTGCACCACACAGCTGGGTGTCATTAGCAAACTTGCTGAGGGTGCACTTGATCCCACTGTCCATGTCACAAATGTTAAACAGTGCCGGTCCCAGTACCAACCCCTGAGGGATGCCACTTGGGCATTGAGCCATTGATCACAACTCTTTGAGTACAGCCATCCATCCAATTCCTTATCCAGCGAGTGGTCCATCTGTCAAATCCATGTCTCTTCAGTTTAGAGTAATGTTGGCGAACCATAAATAACGTCTTTAAAGTTCCCAACAAATTGATCTGTGTAAGCTGGAAGCTAGTGATACTGATGCTGTGTGGGGTTACTTGGTCAAGTTTTCAAGGAATTTCACACTCGTGTGTGTACACACGCATGCAGACACACTCATATATATATGAGGATGCTTATGTATTCTGCATGTATTAATGTTTCTGTATATACATGCATTGGTATCAGAAGGATATGTATGTATGAGTAAGGTTGTATATGTGTGTAAATATAGGTGCACATACATAGAATCATGCATGTAGTACCTCATTCTGTTTGCGCTGAAGAGAAGAGCATGTATGGAAATTTTTGATACTCTTCTTGAAGCAGCAGCTACGTGTAAGATACTCTGCTATGCATAAAGAGTAATTTTGCCTATCCTCTGCTTAAATTTATTTCATAGTCTGGCTTTGAGAAAAGTAGATCGTTGCATGCGGAGTGATTGCCAAAAAAAAAAAAAGGAAGGGAATAGTTTTAAATCTGAATGGTTTGGGAGTTATAGTTTATAACTGTTTTTAATGCCAATCAATACATTGATGTCTGTCTCCGTGTCATTTTTCATTGAATAATTATATGGAAACATAAGTAATTACAGTGGCTTTTTTAGTGTGTTCAACTCTTCACTAAGCTATTACTCTCTATTTTGATGCTTCTTTTCCCTGCCTGATTAGGATACGAAGCAAGAATGGAAAGCAGAATGTGCCATTATCCACGGCAACTGTGTCTATGGTTCACAGTGTCCCAGAACTGAAAGTTAGCTCTGAGGTAAGTACCATCATGCTTGCTTTATTTATACCTTTCACTGCAGCTCCACAGGTGAGAAGCTTAATTACAGGAGTTTCTTCAGTGTTCTGTATACTTCCTACAGAAAGTTTGGCTTCCCTTTGAAGAGGATTTTGGTGTTGAACGTCACTAGCCCAGGGGTTTGTGTGTTTACCCTAATGCAGGTTAATTGTCACCAGGTCTTACAATGTTTTTAGAGCTGTGCACTGAAAAGATGGCACTTCTGTGACACCAGCCTGAAAACTTACTACTTAATGGTTTTGTCTCTAAAAATGAGCAGTTTGTGGAAAGTTCAGTTTTCACTAGCTGAAATGTGTTCAAAGTTTGCAATGTCTTTGAAACCTAGCTTCACCCTTCACTTTGCAATTGATCCCACTAGATACAGTAAAGCTAGTTTGTTTGCAACTTAGCTGTATGTTAAAGTTAGTTCATTATTTTTCAAATATTTTGGTAACTCAGCTGAATGGAATATGCTTGTTCATCCTCAGTTTCTTTAGAGCAAAAAGCGTGTTTATTTCGAAGGTAAACATTCTATCTATCTTCCTTAAGAACTTGCTATTTTCTTACTCTTTTATGTTGCTGCTTCCTTTTTTTTAACTCTTCAAAGAATGCCAATGGTAAGCAGCTAGAAGTGTCTCATCATAAAGTGTTTCAAAGTGCAGTTCACATATCACTGCTGCTAATTCATCATGCTCCCCTTAACTTTGCTTTAAAGTTTAGCTGTCTGCTAGCAGCTTGCTATCAAAAGTAGTTAAAGTGAACACAGAGCTTAATGTGGTGCTCTGAATGTTTGTAAATATGCACAAGAGGAGTGAACTTGAACTCAGATTTACTGGAGTACAAGGTCTTTGATATCAGTGCTAACACAAAACTCTGTAGTCTGACTATTCATGTCAAAGGCATGTATTCTTTAAGCTCGGGTTGACAGTTACTTCTGTCATTAGCAGCTTCAGTTCAATACTCGGGCTGGTCTTGTCAGCTGTTTTGTGCCTAATAGCTACAGAATTGCTGAACATTGCAGCCAAAGTTTTCAGGCCTGCTGGTGAACTTGCCCTTTTTGTACCCCAAAGGTACTGCTATTTCCTCTCAAGACTCTTGGCCTTAAGTTAATTCAGTGGTTATTTACTTACTAAATTTGGAAGTTGTTGTGTTCAGTTTATCAATTTTAAGAGTTACTAGTGTCACAGGGATAGGAGAGTAGACTTTGGGAACATTTGTTTTTCTGCAGAAAAATTGCCAGCAAAGCTGCCATCACTAGTTAGGTTGAAGCATCATTTCTTAGGCAGTTGGTTTGTAGCAGAAATTTTTCTCAAGTTTAAAATACGCAAAAGGCAATAAACCTAATTTATTTCTTCTAAGTTTAGTTGTGAATATTTTGTTACAGCAAGCTGAGCGACTAGGAAGAGAAGATCAACAGCGACTCCATCGAAATCGAAAACTGGTGCTTATGGTAGATTTGGACCAGACACTGATCCACACTACAGAACAGCACTGCCAACAAATGTCTAATAAGGTAAGTATGTTGGCTTGAAAGTTAACACCAAATAACAACAGGAATATTTCTAACAATATTTAAGTGGTGGCTCCTTAAGAAAACATTCTGTGGTTAGGTAAAATTATAGTTGAAGAAACAGAAAATGAGAAATAAGTCTTCTGAAATGCATTCCTTTTTTTCTCTACAATTAAATTGACAGTTTTCCTTCTTCCTGTACTTTTCCATCCCAGTCACTTTAAGTGAGAAGTTTCAGGTAGCTGTTTTTAATCTCTGCTTTCCTTCCTGTACAATTCACAAGCTGAGTACTTGGTAATGAGACTGTTTGGGTTTTTTTTTTCCCTCCAAGTCTGAGGTGGATATAGTGAATTACTGTTCAAAGTCCCATGTGTTACTACATCTGTCATTTCATGAGTATGTCTAGTGGGATTTTTTTTTTGGGGGGGGAGGTGGATGTTGCTATTTAATTTCTTCATTAAACACTTGTTATTAAACGGGTGGGGACTATTGGCTTGCATTATATCCAATTTGGAAACTTCAAATGCTGGACTGTATCTATAGTGTCTTGTACAGGAGGATGCAAATTCAAACTCCAGCATCATGCAAATTGGTTGTTTAGTTCTTATTTCCTCTTGCTATTCTTTTATGTCCAGTAGGTTCAGCATGTGTTCACACCTGCTAGCAAAAACAAGCTGTAAATGTACTTTGCAGCTGAGAGGAAACAGAACAGTGAATCTTTAAGTTAAAGATTAAAGAACTTTGTGTATTTGAAAGGCTATGTCTTCATCTGTGTACATGCATGGTTTGAAGAGAAACACTTTTTAAAAAGATTTTGAGATTTTTAACTAGGATCTTGATCTGCAAACTTCCTTCCGGGTTTGCTATCTGATGGTATATTTCCATAGACATAGTATTTATTTATTTTTTTATCCAACAAAGTCTTTCTCTGAGCTCAATGTGTACTGAAACTAATGTGAGTGAAGTTCACAGTAGTACTGATTGGAGTGAGATCCAGAACTTCCTGAGAAATTTCTCAAGTTGCTTTTTTTCAGATTGGCATGCCATAAGTTAACATTTGAAAGACAGTTACTTTGATCATAAACTTTTCAACACCACAGCTTCCTGTATTTGAAAGACTTAGTGCCTGGCACAGAGCAAAAATATGCTCTGTATTTTATTCATCTACATAATCTTTGTGGCCGAAACTTGCTTTAGCCCAGTCAGATCAAATAAAAGTAGTGGAAGTGATGGAAGAGGGCACCTCTGGCTGCTTGCATTTTTGTTTGGTATTTTGATAATGTGAAACATGCTTTTTCTTCTAGGGAATATTTCATTTCCAGTTAGGTCGAGGTGAGCCTATGTTACATACTCGTTTGCGTCCTCACTGTAAGGAATTCCTGGAAAAAATTGCCAAGCTGTATGAATTACATGTTTTTACTTTTGGCAGCAGACTGTATGCACATACAATTGCAGGTGAGTAGAATGTTATATTTAACAATACTTACCTAATTGGCCTTCATACTCATATAACTAGTTCTCTTTCTGTGGTTGTTTTCAAGTATTTACTCTTGGTTTTGTACAAAACCACTTCCCAAATAGTCCTGTAAGCAGAATTCTTGTCTTGTTTACAAGGCAGCGCCTGTATGGCCTGCAATTCCAGAGCTAATTCTTCCCCCCCACACCATTAGACATGTGGGTTTTTGCTTCCCTGGTGGTTAGAGTATCAGCTAGTGGCATGACAGCTAGTGCCTTCCTATTGTATTAAGTAAGAAATAATGCTGATGTGCTTTGAAAATGATCTGCAGCGTCACTTGTCTTAGAAATCTAAAGCAACAGTTTCATAAAAATCAACATCATGAAATTATCCCCTCCTGTGGGGACCCCCCTGCTGTTTCCTTTCACCAAAGGAAGTTTGGCTGCTATAAATCAATTTACAGCAGTTCTGTTTGTGTCCTGGAGCTGAGATGCGCTTACCTGAGGAAGAACACGGATCTAGCAGTATTTTCATGTATTCTTCTCAAGAACTTACTATTTTCTCCTACTAACTGAAAACTTGCGTTTAAATTATAGCAATGGTAGTCTATGGTGTGTGTCACTGGCTGAAATGTTTTCCTTTTTCTAATAAGCATAAAAGAAATCTACCCTGTTACGCAAGCATATGGGTAAAATACATGTTAGGAGTGTGACCATGTGTTTAAACTGTAAAATTTGCTTTCACCCCATCTCGAGTCTTCCTTGACAGAATAGCATTTTCACCTCAGACTTTCCTTTAAGTCTGTCGGATAAGACAACATACTTAACAATGTTCTAGATTATGACTCTGCATGTGAAACTGTCCTTGCTGCTGTTCCATGTCTCCTAGCTTTTTTTTTTTTAATTGTCTTTCACATCTGTTTGTGTCATGTTGCCACAAGTGCCTGGAGCAATGTTATCCAGATGATCCCGCTTCTCGGCAAGAAAGGAAGACTTCAAAATAGTTTAGAAAAGAATTATGTAATTAGAAAGTTCTCTAATGTATGTTAAGTAAGCCACAGAAGATGCTTGTGATGACAAATATAATAGACTTATACAATCAGAAAGCGATACCTGGTTTTTTTGGTCTCCAACTCTTTCTTCTTGACAGAAAGTTCAGGAGAGGCATGTACTGTCCTGCTCATCCAAGTGAACATTTCTACATTACTCAGTATTTATTGTCTCAGTTGTTTGAAGAATCTTCCTGAAGTTTTTCAGTCTTGCAGTTGGATTATTATGCATTGTGTACTGCTACTATATTAACACTTTTGTACTCTGCTGTCCTTAGAGTGGTTATTTCTTGTGTAGAATAGGGGGGATGATTTTCCTATACACTCGGTCTAAACACGTGTTAGTGAGGTAGTGGATGGGCAATCTTCCTCACTTGGATCTATGCACCTTCGATACGTGTGACCTAAGGTCAGACGATGTATACCAAATATAAGGACAGAAGACATATAGTAAATATCTTTCAGAGCCAAGGAAAAGAAAAAGTTGCAGAGGTAGTTAACTCATGAAGTGCAAATGCTTTACCAATGATGAACTTCTCTCAGTGTGTGATTTGGTCCTGTGCGTGCTCACTTTATCTCGGAGATAAAATTTGGATAACCCTGCAGTCCCCATGCTGGCACAGACTGCTACTTATGAAATGACAAGCCTTTTTGTGGGCATCATGCTTGAGCTGCTCCATCTGTTCCACAGAAGAAATAGTCGCCAAATGAGCAAATTGCTCACTGCTGCTTCCTAACATCCCCAGACTTCTGTTTTTTTGCCTGAAGCTGTCTAATCTCATCAAAAGCATTCAAACAAGTGGGTTACTTGTACAGTGATGATGATAGTTTCAGCTGAAATATGTTGGTATGGAGAAACAGTTGAAATAGCCTTTGGTCCACATACCTGTGTAACCAAGATGCAGTAACAGGAAAATAATAGCTAATACATTTAGAGAACACTTGATGGCAGTATTGGTTAAATGATTTCTCACAGAGAGCTGTCAGTTTGATACTTTACCATTATTTGTACTTTACACAAAGGAAGGACTTGTAATAAAATGCTAGGAATCTTTCACAAGAAAAAGGTTGTTTTCTTAGGTCCTCCATAGGCATCCTATGTTTCTTTTGAAATCTGAACTATTCATTCTATGTCCTGGAAGGCTTTTTTCTCATTTTAAAAATAGGTGGCATCTTGTCAGTTTTTTCTCTCATCCCAGTTGAGTCCTATCAGCTGTTAAGTGGGATTAGTTGATATTTGTAAACACCATTTATGTCTGCTGAAGTAATTTAACCTTTCTTAGTTTGACACATATACTACATGATATTACTTTGTACGTTTGTGAAGATGAGTTTTGGATTTTATATTCTAGAGCTTCCTATAGTATTTCTCTTAACAATTGGTCAAAATAATTATGTAATTTAATATATTTTTTCGTACTCTGCATAAGAGAAGTTCAGTGTATTTAATGCTGAAGTCAACTTAAATGTTGGTTGTGAAAGACTGTATTTTGCCACTGTGGATTTTCAGTTCAGAGGCTACTAGGCAACAATAATGCAATGTGAAATCACTCAATAATAATGAATTTAGAAAGTAGGACTAAGTTGAGGGCGTTCAGGTGTATGGTTTGTTACAGCAAGTATATTACAGTATGTATTTCAATAAATAATTGACAGAATATGTGCACAATCGCCAGGGTCTGAAGTTCTCCAATGCTATTGAAAGACTGAGTCAACAGCTCTTTCTAGGTTCTAAAGTAGGACTTGAAGGAGAACTGGAGGTGACCCTGATTCTTAAAAATAAATTTAAAATTTAATTTCTGAAAAGTACTTCAAATTCATATTGGATCTTGCTATTTAAGATAGGAATTGCTATTTAACTCAATCTGTAAGATTTGAGACTTCCCCAGTATGAATAAGCTACTTTTGAACATTGCATCTGGTGATGTTTTGTTTTTGTTTTTTGTTTTTTTTTTACTTAACTTTAGAAGTCTTATTTACAAGCTTGCTTAAGAAGGGAATCTGTATAGGCTGAAGTAACACAGCTTGCTAAGACTGTATGCACAAAGACCCAGTTGGGGATACTGGAAAACAAACAACTGGAGGGAATAGTCTCTACTAGGCAAGTCTACTGAATAGTCCCTCATAATATGGCAGTCAAAGGATAATGCTAGTGTCTTCAGTTTGTTCAAGAAACTGCTTAGAGATATACTTAGATGTCTAATTTATGTCAATAAATGGAAGCTCAATTTTGGTATAAAATGGCCAGTCTTTTTCTTCAATCACTTTGACTTCTACAAAAAGCTTAAATTCTTTTTAAATATGCTTACAAAATGAGAAATTTATCAGCACTTACCCTTCTGCTGGATGGTTTGTGCAAACTGATACTTCTCCAATAAAAATTCTGTTAAAAAAATTAATTATCAAGATTAAGACAGCAAGCTGTGACCATGATCATTGTTCAGGGTATGATCATGGGAAATGCATGCAAATAAATAAATACATGAAACAATGTTAAGAGTACATCTCAGGAACACTTTCACTGTTTCTGTATACTTCATGAGTTTATACATAGACCTTTTCATCACTCCAAAGTCATAGAAACTTGCAACAAAATGGCCCCACAGAAACGTGACATCATCTAAACAGACGCTTTTTTGGTAGTCTGTATTGACTTTCCTTAAAGAAAAATCCAATACTTTGGAAGGTATCATCCATTTGAAACCTGCAGCTTCATTATTAAAGGTTAATATTCCAACATTGTGCTATCATAACATTCTAAATCTTTCAATATGTAGGTTCTGAAAAATCTTTATTTTGTAGATAGACTTTTTGCAATGAGTTTCACAGTTCTTTTTCTTACTGAAAGTAGTACAACTTCATTTTTTTAATAAAGAGGTTAAATCTTAGCCTTTACTTAGTTTTATCTTACAGAGCATATCTGCATCTACTTATTTTAAATATAAAGTTATTTCTTCAGATTTATGTTCTATTTGCAATCATAAACCAATTAAAAATTTTAACTAATAGTATGTGACCGAGCCACTCGGCATCTTGTTTGTTCCTGCATGGAGTAGAATTGCTAAATAAGTGTAAGTCTTTGAAAAGGCTATATTGGCTTTTAAGACAATATTAGCATACTGTTGAAGAAAACAAATGCTATATGATGAATGAAGTGTTGTCTGCCATTTGCCTGAAATGTGAAATCATCAGGATTATGTCTGTTATATTGATTCAGTTGGCTAGGCAGCATCCAAGAGAAATCAACAGTTTAAGACATGTAAAAAACTTTTTGAAGACCAGTGCCATTTCCATATTACTACTGCAGTGGCTTAGCTTTGAAAGATCCAACTCTCTTAAAATGGACTTCTATCTTTGCAAGTGCATCTCTGGGGAGCTGTATCTTCAGTATATTTTTAGTGAATTACTAAGGGGGGAAAAAAGTGTTAAAACTAATGTCTTTACTAAAAAGTTATTGAAAAGCTCCAGAACCCTACCTCTCTAACCACTGGCAGCCAGGCTCTCTACGTTTGAGCTTTTGTACTCAACTTCCCTTTTCTTACAGCTTTAGCTAGGCAGCACCACAACTGAATACCTCATTGTGGTTTTGCCACTTAATTCGCACACTCCTGTCCAATTTAGTGTAGAGAGTCCCTGTGTATACAGATAATTAGTAGGAGAGAATTTGGTTGGGGAGAACAGCAACTTGTATGACAGCTTATGTAGTTTGTCAAAATATCTGTGTGTACAGCGATAAATCTTTGTAGCTAATTCTCTCAATTCATTATGCCTAGGTACTGCAAGGGTCTCACTACAGGGGATGATTCTACGAGTTTGCAGCAATTCTTAAGCATAGTCGGGTGAGTTAAGGTTGAACCTCTGTCCTTAACTCGGAATTTCTTGCTTTTATGGGTTTTAAGTTATTCCAATTACACATTTAATACTAAATACATACAGGATCAACTTTTCAGAAGTGATGACTGGTATTTTTTTTTATATTTTTTTTTTTAATTTATACCCTCTGTTTTTGAAGACCCAACTTAACTCACTCCTGGGAGCTGGACTTCTAAAAGGAATTGAACAATTGTTCTATGCAATTCTTGAAGCTCCTTGAAAAAGAATTAAAGTTGGTCCTTAGAGTCTGTAGTCAATTTGAACCCTGGTTTTGGCTATAACATGGCCACTGTTTAAAATAAAATGAAACTTCAAAAAATTGTTCCCAGATAAGTACTGACTGGCTTGTGTTATTCATAAGAATAATGAGAAGTTGATGCTAACTTCAATACAAATTCAGTAAAATGAAAAATTCAGATTAGCATGCAAAATGCCAGTTTCTTCCTAAGCAATTTTGTGGCTGTGATCTCCTCATGAAGATTAATTTCATTATTGGAGCCTAGGTTCAGAAGCATGTGCATGCGTGTTTGTACATCCAAGTTGCTATTTTCCTAAATAATGGCATTTTTATCTTGCTTTAAGATCAGCTAGCACAGCCTCTCCCGTTTTAGTTTGTCCAGTTGGTTTTTCTTTTTTTAAAGTGTGCAGTCAGAAAAGTTACTGCAACTGGGCCTACATATTTCTAGGAATCCCAGGATGTATTCAGTGTGTGTAAACATGTTAAAGTACTTGTCAGAGGTACAACTTAAAACCTACAAATGCAAGAGCTCCGGCTGAAGTTGTCCCTTAACTCGCCCGTTGTGCTTACGTATTGCAGCACATTGCCGACTCTTGTGAGACTTCTCTGCAGTCCCTAGGCATAATGAGCTAAGGAGAGCATTTAGCTTTAAAGAACCACCTGTAGAAAGATAAATGTAAGTTGCAAAAATCATGTGTATCTATCGCCTGCTGTATCTCTTTCAGCCTAATTTATTTGGCTGTCACAAATGTAGTTACTTTAAATTTTGTTGCTGTGTTGAAAGAAAATGAGATGGGATTTATAAAATTAATCCAACTGCATTAGTTACAAAAACTTAATCCACTGTGCTTACCCTTTTTCCCATATAATATCTTACTTTAAAATTATCTGTTAAACTGCTGTTGCACAGATAGCTTAACTACATAGAACATAACAAGGAAAAAACATCTTGAACTTTAACTTTTTAATTTCTTCTTTCAAAAGGATTTTTGGATCCTGAAAAGAAGCTTTTTTCCCATCGGATATTGTCAAGGGATGAATGTATCGATCCATTTTCTAAAACTGGGAATCTTAGGTATGTATGTGGGTCTTATGCATAAAACAAAACAGAACAAGAATACAGAATATGCTGAATATAGCAAAAACTACTCCCTCTGTAC
Organism: Psophia crepitans; assembly: GCA_013399095.1. Taxonomy (NCBI): domain Eukaryota; kingdom Metazoa; phylum Chordata; class Aves; order Gruiformes; family Psophiidae; genus Psophia; species Psophia crepitans. The sequence goes on from VWZZ01005051.1 coordinate 34,886, forward strand.
TTAACATGTTTATAGTCCTTCCTTATCTGCCTCTTAAATATCAATGCTGTCTCAATAAAGCTGAGATGTTGGGCACTGCAGCATTTCATCTGCTTAATTTGTTCTGCGGTACTAGAAGAGTAAGAATGTGAAGCATGCATGAATAGAATAGAATATATTTAGAATAGAGTCATTAAGGTTGGAAGAGACCTCAAGGATCACCTAATCCAACCGACCCCCCCCCCACACACACACCTATTAACCACTAAACCATGTGCTTCAGTGCTGCATCTAACCTTTCCTTAAATACCCGCAGGGACGGTGACTCCACCACCTCCCTGGGCAACCTGTTCCAATGCCCGACCACCCTTTCAGTGAAGAAATTTCTCCTAAGCTCCAATCTGAACCTCCCCTGGCGCAACTTGCAGCCGTTACGTTTTTTATCCTTGTAACAACCTAACCGTATTTCCACTTTGTGATCTTCTATAATGACTTGTATGTTACAGCTTTTTTAATTAAGCCAAAATTCTCAGGTTAAGGTGAATTCATATTTCAATATCTAGTATTCTGGCTTTCAGATGTGCTATACATCTACAGCTTCTGTTCTGCAGTGTTTCTTGAAATTAGGTCACCTAGAACCTTATATTCATGTTCTAGTATTTTTCCGAGTATAAAGCCGAGATTTTTCGTAAAAGATATTTTTAGTATTTCATAAAGCTAGATTAAAAATGATTGCCTCTTCCCCATCTGACCATAGCAAATGAGCAGCTTTTTTTCTTCTCTTACTCTGCTTTCATATGCATGTGTATATCTTAATTACACTTCCTCCTCCTTCTAGGTAATACAAGTATTTGTACTTTTTCCTTCCTTTGTCTTGGATTGAATGAGTCTATTCTTTTAAAAACTGTCCTTGTGTCTTTTTCCTAGTTATATATAGAAAGTATATTGTTCATGTAGTAGCTGGCTTTGGACTGTTTGACATGAACTGCGAAAACTAGGCCAAAATGTTGTCACGTTTTGTTTTTTGGAAAGGCTTGTTGGTTCCTGCTTCTAGCCCGTGGGACAGAGATTTTAAAATAGCGTGTGCTCTCTCTTTTTTTTAATCGCTAACTTTAGTTAATAATAAATATTGTATTTTGAAATCTGTAATATTAATATTGCTGACTTTTTTGTAAGTTCATATGTAAGCATATCCTGCAGAATGCTCATAATAAACCAGAACATCAACAGAAACTACTGTATTAATTTCTAAAGATGAATTCATTGTATCAACTCATTTGTCCCTTAGAGATCTCTTCCCATGTGGTGATTCCATGGTTTGCATCATTGATGACAGAGAGGATGTTTGGAAGTTTGCACCCAATTTGATAACTGTGAAGAAATATGTATACTTTCAGGGGATAGGAGATATTAATGCACCTCCTGGATCAAGAGAAATTCAAATGAAGAAGAAAGGTAACTGTATAGTTTTTAAACCACTTTTACAAGTTTTCCACTTTTCACATGTGACTGATGTAAGTCATTGTGGTGGTCTTAGTGTTGCTGTTGTGCTGAGATGAGCGATCGTAGGCTGTTGTGGTTGACCATGCAGAACGCATGCAAGCAGCTTAGTAAAACTGGACTGTTCTTGTTGATAGCTTTCCTTTTGATGAGCAACCACACCCAGAGTGGAGTACCAGTAATAGCATTTTGGCTGTTACGACTGGAGAGTTGATGTGACAAAACACCATATTGTTCAACAACATGTAGAGGAGGATAGTTTTCTCTCTTCACCGCGCTCCTTCCCCTCCGTGTAAAACGAGGCAGTTTTTTCTGTAGGTGGTCAGGGAACCAACTTCTTTCTCCTTTTTGGTCCCCTTCCCTGCTCTGCTTTGGAGCAATAGTTAATTAACTCTCGTCTCAACATGCTGCTGAAAATTAATTAAATTAAAACACATCTTAAAACTGTTTTTCTACCTTTGAGCCTATTACTGTTTACTTGCGTTCCAGCGGAGTGTCAAATTAACCTCAAATGGCATCTTTATATTGCTAAAACTTACGTATCTTTTCAACTATTATAATATGGTTATTTTGGGTATGAGAAATAGGAAATATATGAAAGCCATGGAATTTATAAAGGAAGTTCTTGTTCTGGATTGGGATCTTCTGAAGTGAATTCTACCTTTTTCTTTTTTTTTTTTTGTTCTCTGCAGTATTTTCATTGCCCTGAGGTGTAATCATAAAGCTCATGCTACAAGATAAATCCTTTAATGTTTGTATAGTTAAAACGTAATTACTTCTGACCTGTGTGATTTAAAAAAAAAAAGCTGTTTACACAGCTTCTTTACAAAAGTAAAGTTCGTTGGGTGTGCTAGTTCTTTCTAGTAGTTTTTGACACCTTAAGTATCTTAACTTTGAAAAGCCTAGTTGTCACTTCTATAACGTAGTGAAGTCTAACTGCGTATGTAAACTGTGTGTTCAAGGAAGAAGAAAATTACATTTTGATTAAGCTTTTAAAAAAAAAAAGAGAAAATATGACTGACTTCTTTCTATCCCATGTCTTAGTAAACCACTCCACAAAACCAGAGGCACTGGATTCAGCAGTGATGTCAGCAAAAGGTGCTGAAGAAGTAAAGAATGTTACATGTATAGAAGAACAGAGCAATGGTCTTAAAGCTACACAGGACACTTGCACTGCAAATGGAAATACTTCTGTAAGCAGTGGAAAATCTGACTGGGATGTGAACTCTTGTGATAAAGTTAATGCCCAGGACTCCTTAAATGAGAGCATTGGTCACAAAATGGACAGTGAGGCCCCTAATGACTTGACAAATACAAAAGAATCCCAGATTTTTTCAGAACAAATTGATAGAACAGTGGTAGAGACGCAGCAAACCCAACATAAGACAACAAATGACTTGGACTTTGAACTGTCTAGTGACAGTGAAAGTGATGGCGGATTGGATACCAGAAAGTCATCCACTTCTGTATCAGATAGTGAGAATGAGGAAAAAAGGAGTTGGAAGAAATCCAAACAACCTCTGCAAGATGAAAACTTGCAGAAAGGGAGTTGCACTGATGTGAGTGAGAAAAAAGATGGTCTGGTGAACCATTCTGGGGACACACAATCTCTACCTAGTGAAAATATTCATGACAAAACTGATCTTGAAGCTCAAGAAGAAAGTGAACAGGAAAGCCTTTGTGATTTGGGAAATGGGTGTGCAGACAAGAAAGAAGCTGAAACAGAGTCTCAGAATAGTGAACAGTCTGGAATTACAATGGGTGAGTCCTTGGACCAGAGTATGGAGGAAGAAGAGGAGGAGGATGATACAGATGATGACGACCATTTAATATACCTCGAAGAGATCCTTGTGCGGGTTCACACTGATTATTACACAAAGTATGATAAATACCTGAAAAAAGAGATTGAGGAAATTCCAGATATCAGAAAAATAGTACCAGAACTGAAAAGTAAAGTGTTGGCAGATGTAACCATAATATTTAGTGGACTCTACCCAACAAACTTCCCCATTGAGAAAACACGGGAACACTATCATGCCACAGCACTTGGAGCTAAAATTGTGAAGAATCTAGTGCTGAGTGCTGATGATCCTGACAAAGCAACTCATCTAATTGCAGCAAGGACAGGTAGGTGAATGAGAATTGAATTTTCCATCAGCTGCTTTTTTTCCTGTTACAGTTCTTTTGTGCCTTGAGCTGTTTTTTTTTTGTAACCTACAGACTTTAGTGTAGCTGAGATTAGAATTGAAATTAAAGGGAAGATTCATCCTAAAACAATGTAGAAACCTTTTTAATGTTGTTTTCTGCTTTTTGATCAAGTGTGGCTTTTGATTGTTGAAAGGAGGACCTTTCATCCTCTGATGTAATGTGTCATGCCTCACTTCTTGGTTAAGAGTTGGTGATACTGAGTCTTTGTTTAAGATGTTGAATAGAAACTTTAAGATTGGAGTAAGAGAAAAGTTTGTAGTATTCTTCCTATACGGTTATAGCAATGCCTGCTTTCTTGGTTTCTCAGACTTCATCTCTTATGGTTCAGTTTCACTTTGTATGGAATTCAAACGAATTATCTTAAGAGACTGGAATCTGATGATACCCTGTCACTGTTCTGTGCGTAGCTTACTTATCTTTGTCATGGGAGATGTAAGAGAGCTTAGTCTGATTTTTGATATGTATTTCAAAAAGCCACCTGTATTTGTATAGCTGTAATGGATAGGAATGTACCATGGACTAGCTGCTGTAGCGGAGATATCGGGCCGGTACTAGGTTTTAGTACAAATCTCTTGTGTGTATACTGACCTTTGGTTCCCTTATTGTTGGCATTTTGAAGTTGCATGGAATCTAAATATCAGATAATCAAAGCCATGAAATCCAAAAGTATACTGCATGTTTTAATCATCTAAAATGTCTAGGTAGGTTTAAGACATCGTTAGATGTCATAAGCAAAGAAATACACGTCTGCCACCTGTAGGACTATTTTTCTTGACTGCTGTTCATGTAAGCTTTCAGTACATTAGAAGCATCTTCATTTCATCAGCTTGTATTATAAAAGAATGGAGTGTATTTTCACTGGCTGTGATATAGATGTGCATACTTTTCTCAAAGTGTGTGTGAAATAGCAAATCTATATTAATTGTCCTGATGCAGGTATGTATCTAGTAAAAACAACCTAAAAAAAAAAAGTCTGGAATTAGTTTCATTGAGATTAGCTGGGATGCTGATTTGTGAAGATGTGGTAGTGTGATAGTTGAAGTAGTGAATGAAGTGTTCAAATAATTTTGAGACTCTGTAGTTTTACTACAGTTGCTGAACAGCTCTCCTAAAACTGTAGGAATAGTGATACTCTTACCAGCAAAAAATTACCGGTTTGTCATACCTCACTGGAGACCTAAGAGCTGTTAACGTAAATTTCATGGCTTTCCAGTTTTGAATCTTAAAATGCTTCATGTCAAAGTTGCTTTATCTAACTTGCACTCTATGGCTTCTAAATGTAGTTGTAAATTGGATGCAACTGTTGTGTGATGTGGTAAAATCTATAGGATAAATGTAAATGAAACCCACCTCAAACATGTGCATTTCTCTAGAGGAAAAAAATGTTCAATAAATTATGTTACAGTGCACAGCATATAATAATGAGAAGGAGTTGAGGCTTATCTGCATATTTTGGAATGTACAGTGTGCGGGGGGTTGTATGTTTGTCTACATAAATATACACATCCTTGTGTTCTACTTCTGCGAGGAAAATTATTCCCTACCTGCACATTTTTAGTGAATCATCCACTAATGTAGATCTTAATATGAAAAACTATTTTAACTTTAGGTTTTAGTTATGTTAATGTGCTCTTACAGTATGTAAATTGACTTTATTAACGTATCTAAAATAATTTTTCAGTACTCTCTTGAAAAATAAATACATTTCAGGGTGATTCATATTTTTCAGACTTTTTGTCAAGACCTAGGCTCTCCTTCACAGTAGTCATGTAATGTTGGTGTTGCACGTGGTACTTAAAATATATTCAAATATTGTCTGCTGATTAAAACAAATCACAAGAACAACACTATTCCTGAATTGCTGGGGTGAAAAACTTTTACTGACAGTATAAGTTGCTTTTAGTAGTAAAAGAATTCCATGAACTAATTCTAAAAGAGGTAACTTAGTAGTCTTTTCTGCCTAATGAGCCAGACTATTGTCATCTTTCATCATCACTTAGAGTGGAGTAATTACTGGAGGTGGCTTACTGAGACTAAAACAGTATTGAGGAGACCTCCAGGGTGGATATGCAAAGAATCTGTTCCATAAGCAACATGGCTTGCAACTGTAGATATTGGCAAGTACCAGGGGAGCTTGGTGTGCTGACTCAGAAAAGCAGCACGGACAATGGAGCGGAGTGGAGACACCATGGCCAGGCTCTGTGATAACACCGCAGGGATGGGAACTTGATGGTACCATGAAACTGATAAACTGCATAGTTGTTGCTCTGAGCCAGCAGTATTCCATTTTCTGTCGAAAACATGTCCTTAGGTTGAATCTTGCTCATTATAAGGTCGTAATATCAAAACCCACCTCCATCCCACAGGCAGCCTACCTCCAAGGTGTGACCACCCCTCAATGAACATGCACTCTGAATTTCTTTAAGTCTATAACTTTAAAAGCAAAGCAAGAAGGTTTTACACCAATCATAACAAAGGTATGTATGGCTAGAGTCACTCAAGCTCCACCCAGAAGTAAGAAAATAGTATAAAAATGGCTTGAGAGGGGAATGTTAGGGAAGATATAATCGCAGACAAGTTGGGAGGACATCACTGACTTCTGGAGTCAGTTGACAGGCTTTCCCCCGCATGGCCCACCCCCGCCAGGGATGCCAGTTGGGTGAGATTCAAACACTCGGCTATACTGAGTGCTTTCCCGGGAAACTTAGGAAATCTCTATAGAGTTGTTTCATGATTTAATATATTTACAGTTGGCTTTATTATTCATATTCTTGGTACTTGCACGTGCTTTGCAGACAGTGTATTTATCACCGGCAATCCAAAAGGACTTGCGCTTCTCGTGCTTCAATAAGCTGCACCGTTCATTAATCTATCGGTGAGAGTTCTCATTGGATGTGACCGAACTCCTTAAGTATGGCCGTGCTAGTTCATTGTACCTCACGCGATTGATTTATCGGTAATCGTGGTAGTTCAATATATTGAACACGACCAGACCTATAGTGTCAAATTGGGTATTGCTCAGAATCTAAGCCCAGCCGCCCCCAGCCCCTCTAATATCTGAGGACGAGCCAGAATGCAAGGGGGTTTATTTCTTACTGAATTTCTTTACCCTCTAATATGACACTTAATTATTATTTTCCGTAACAGCAGCTGTGAAACGAAGGTGTTCAGAGTGAAAAAAACCTATGTGCTCCAATAACCCTTTTTTTTTTATCAGATTCTCATGGATTGCTTGTGGGTTTGCGATGGGGTTTTTGTTTTTTCAGCTGAAAACTGTATTTTCTCATTTCTGGTTAGATGGTAGGAGTTATGTTGCATCATCCTAATTTCATGAGGGAAAGTGAAGTTTACTGAGAGATATTTTTTTAAGGATATGATTTGTGTACTGTCACAGCTGGATTTGTGATAGTTCAGCTGTCAACGTGATTTCATACTGATTCTCATGTGGTTAGAAAGCAAATTCTACAGGTCTCTGTAATGGTGAGTTAACCATACAAATATTGCATCTCTGGCCCTCATGGCAAACATCTGAAGCACTCTTTCATATCTTAATTGCTGGTGAAAGGGGGAAACAAAAGTGTCTCCCTTGAATTTTATTCAGAAGTCAATGACCTGAGTCCAGAGAATGTCATTCTGCTTCTTTTTTCTTTTTTCTCTTTTTTATTAATGTGGTTGTGAAAAGGTGAGTTTAAAACATTTGTGGCAGTTCAGTACTTCTGGATGACCCCCCCCTAACAATTCTTTGTATACACTTGTTCTTTCTCTGCAGATAGGTGACTTGTTTCTCTGCAGACACAGTCTGAATTTGGGAAATAAATAAATCCTTGTTCTTGGAGAAAATTAGGATTTTTTTCTCATTATGTGGGGAGGGAAATACTGTCTATCTGAATTACTGTAAAATGCAAGGATCTCTGTATCATCTAATTGGCTTTCATAAATCTGAGAGAGAAATGCTACCAATTAGTCCTTTCCACTTACCTATGGGTGTATAAATCTTACTGCAGTTTTTGAAACATCTGCTGTTTGCTTTAAGCAACAGTAAACTGCACTGGATGATGAGTTGTTATAGCTGTGTACGCACTTGGCTAAGCAGTTACCACTCTATTTCATAAACCTTGTTATGTTCCTTCCTGAACAAATAAAAGATACTGTAGTTGATCTTTGTATTGAGTTTTTTCTGGTGGAGCTAAAGCTGTTTGGGCACTACAAAATTATTCTAGTAGGGTAGGAGTGAAAATACGTCAGTTTAGGCTCTGAATGTTTCTTTTCTTTTTCAAAATATTAATTCTCTGTCTTTCCTACACTTTGAAAGCTCTATGGGAATAGTTTCTTTACTTGTGTTGACTTAGCCTATGTCAACTTTTGCCTAATATCCTTGAATATCAGGTTGTTTAAAATACCAATTGTACTGTGAACTGTGGCTCCTTTATTCATCTTCATCTACCTACTTAAATGCTTAGCCCTATCTGCCAGCTGTCTTGTTAGCCTGTCCTATGACTTGGTGTGAGGTCTTTACCAGACATAGCTATGACGAGTCCACAGGGTTTTTTTGTGAAGAATATTTTCAAAGGTTATGGTTTTTTATGAAAAAAAAAAATCCAGTTAAGCACTGCTCTAAACTCGGGCACTGACCGGGTAAGCCTGTTGCTGGCAAAGGACAGTGCAGTGTTAAAGCTGAACTCTAGATGTAGCCTCTGAACAGTCCATCTGTCGCCATTTCATGATCATTCAGTTCTTGTGGGACAAAACACTGAGGTCTGTATGACTTGTCTTAGGTTAATGTTGGAGAAGAGCTTCAGGATTTGATCATAAGTCAAGATTTTATATATAAAGTGGTCTGAAGAGAAATAAACTCCCAGCAATCAGATTTTCCAAGCAATGTCTGGCAAGCTGGTTGCAAACTGCCCTAAGGATATGTTGACTTTGGTCTGACTGGAATCAGAGTTGCTGTGGTGGTTGCTTCTCATCCTGTACTTTGGTTGATCCTGGCACAGCCTTGAGCCCACACGCTGGGTTCCTTGTGGGCGAGATTGAATTGGAGGGTGCAGTCAGCTGAGCACTCACGGGCATTTGGTCTGCAGGACTGGGCAGAGCTAAGCCAAAGCAAAACTCCCATGTGCATTTCAGCACATGGGGTGTATGTCGCTTCTCCAGCACCCTCTTGCCCTGCAGATCTCCCTGCTGGGCTGCTCTGCTTGGTAATGTGGATGTAGCCAAATATGCAGTATAACATTCTTCTTAGTCTTTGTAAACATACAGCTTAGGTCACCTTTATCTATGTTGCTCAACTGCGTGATGTGCTTCATGCTTTGGATAAGACAAAATAAATTGCTGTTTAAGGCTTCTGTTGTGATAGTGTTGACTATGAGAATTTACTTAGCTCCTCAGCATACCTCCGGTATGAAATGATCAGATATGCGTGAATGCAGAATGTGTATGTGTGTGTGAAATGGGCAGCAAGATGAAGCACCTGAAAATCATCAATTTTAAAACAGTTGGAGGAAGTAATCTTCTTGCATAACTTCACAGATTTAATGTGAGATGAAGGTGCAGTTTTATGGTTCAGGTTTCCCCTGATGAAGTCCAAAAGGAGCAGCAATATCTTTAGTTGGGCGAATGCAGTATCAGATAAGCTGTTCTTCAGGGTGTTAGAAGTATAGTCTGTCTATCCAGTAGCACCACCAACTCTGGTTAACTGTTCTGTATGCTTACTAGTGAAATTGCATGCTATTGTGTGTTGTGTTCAATCAGCTCCAGAGTTATGTGCAGGACAGCACTGCTAGTCCTGTCTGACACCTGATTCAGTGTCTGGTACCAGGCGCAAGTACCTAAACTTCCACTGAATTTCATACTCCTGTAGCTTTTTTCCCCTGAAAGTCCTATGCTTATGAAACTGATTTCAGCATCCTCTTTATAACACCTGTCATCTTACCTCCTTGTTGTTGTTATGTTGTCATTGCTTTTCCCCTTTATTTTCTAAAGAAAGCATTTGCCAAGCCAAGTCTTTCACTTATTTAGTCCTTTTCTCTCCCAGTTCTTCCCTCAGAACCTCTGCTTGCTTTCCTCTGAAATCTATCCTATGTATAAATTAAATACAGCTTAATACCTGCAGATAGAAACGGATACAATTCCTACCTGAGGTTATATAAATAATACTAACTACTGTGGAACCTCCCTCTGGCACTATAAACTGGCTCATTTCCAGCAACTGTTGCATGAAAGTGCTCGCAGTTGCTGATTACTTTTGTAACTGGCAATAAATGGGAGAATGGATTTCTTGTATGAAATGACCTTGTATGTACGGTCTGGGTGCACAGACCTCCCTTCTTAGAGTTTTGCTTTTTAGCCAATTAAAACTTCTTGAACAGCAAAGGATGTGCTGGGATTAACAAGGTTGGAGTTCTAAAATTGTTTTCATTGAGTATTTGTTTGACAATATTTGTATTGCATGGCAAAATCTAAAAGATGACATTTCTAAATCACTTGTGGTTTGGAAAAGGGCTTTATCTTTAAAGCCTCATTTTTGTGTTTGTGTTTATCTAGATTCTTAAACTAATGCTGTGTTACTGCAAAAATACTAGTGTGGAGAAGTTTTACAGCTCTTAAATCCTGAACTGTGGAATTTCTTGCATTTGCCGCTGAAAATACAAGAAATATATTTGTGCACAAACACTTTCTTTATCTAAATCCAAGAAAAAAACATATTTCTATGTAAAGACAGAGGGAAAGGTAGCTCTACTCCTGTATTCTGTTGCCTTCAGCGGGGGGAAAAGGTAGGGGAACAGATGCTTTCAGCACTTTGGTAAAAGACAATCATCACCTGCCCTTTCTATTTGTTTAGTGTTTTGAGTTTACAGAAGTCTAGAAAGTGACCTAACTAGTTAGGTCAATTCTCAAGTGCATTACAGTTGATCTGTCTACCCCAGTAGGTTCTAATTCAGGTTGTACATGGGCCTTTAGGTATTTGCTATTAACTGTTTCCTCTCATCTTCACATGATGTGGAGAAGTATGAGTACTTAAAGACTTTCGTCTTAATTGAAACAAGTAAAATTGTGTTGCTAAATGACAGTCATGAAAATAAAACTCCAGGGAGCTACGTTGAAACCATCAAATTAATTTACTATTCTTGCTTCCTTGTCAGAGTTGTTCTGAAATGTAATATTTTTTTCTCTGGAGGCTTCATTCCTGAAGGCACATGTGTATAAATAGGCAGGGGCTCATAAATTCTAACTTTAAATACATTTTGAAAAAAAAATTATAAACTTAACTTTAGAAATTTTTTTGTTGTTGTTAATAAAGTAAACCAGAGTGGAATATTGTCTTTTTATATAAGCATCTGCAGGAAGAAAGCCTAGGGCCTTTGTGCAGAACTGACAGGCTTTAACAGAAGCGGGTAGTGTTTGAAGTGATGTATTCCTCTTCTTCATTCCTGAGAGCTCTGCTGTTAACCTAGAGGAGAAGGATCAGTGGTTAATTGAACTCTCACCTTTAGTTTTTGATGTTCTCCTTTTATTTCACATTTCTAAACAAAAAATGTAGTGCAATATTAAGTGTATTTAAATGTCTTGGCACCAAGACAGAATATGGACAAGTGATTGGGTTTGATAAGCATTTTAAATAATATGTAAATAAGACACAATGCTATAAATTATAGGGATATAACAAAAGGGAAGAGTGATGGCTTTCAGATATGAGACAGACTGTCAGACTGAGTTCCTTTATCACATTCCAGCTACACCAGTATTTGTGCAGCATAAAAATACCATGTGTAATTGTCAAGCATAGATATATCAGGTCAGAATCCTTGGGGACTTTGTCTTGCATATATATTTAATGATTTATTGGCAGATTATACAATTTTGTGTTGCCTCCAAGTATTCAGTCCCTCCACAGTGTGGGATAATTGCTGGAGGTGACTTGAAAGTTAAATTTGTACTAAAGGTACGGCATTGTTCACACATTAAGGAAAGGCCTAACACTAAAGAAGCTTCATGGGCAGAGTGCAACTGGTATGCAAGGAATCCATTCCACTGTGGTTCCCCGAGCAACACAACCTGCAACTTCAGCAAGGAGGGAAGACTCTTTGGCCAGCTCTGAGATAACACTGCAGGGGTGGGAACTTGGTGATACTATGAAATCGATAAGTTGTATACTTGACACCCTGGGCCAACAGTCTGTCATATTTTGACAAAATGCTGTCCTTTGTGTGAACCTTACTCATTATAATGTCATTATAATACCAAAACACACCTCCATCCCAGAGGCTACCTGCCTCCAAAGCCTGCCCACCCCTCCTTGAGTCTGTGCTCTGAGTTTTCTTAAACTGTATCTTTAAAGGCAAAGCGAGAGAAACTTACACCAATCATACTAAAAGGTATGTATGACTAGAGTCACTCAAGCTCCACCTGTAAATAAGTAGTATAAAAATGGCTTGAGAGAGAGGGGAGTTAGGGAGGATATCATCATGGACAAGTCAGGGAGGATACCCTTGCAGGCAAGCCTCGTAAATTGCCTCTGACTCC